>JACXGJ010002681.1:0-62569 GCA_016801105.1 Esox niger | reverse complement strand
TGTTATAACTAGGCCCCTTCTAACACCACTGTGAGGGTGTTATAACTAGGCCCTTCCTAACACCACTGTGAGGGTGTTATAACTAGGCCCCTTCTAACACCACTGTGAGGGTGTTATAACTAGGCCCCTTCTAATACCACTGTGAGGGTGTTACAATTAGGCCCTTCCTAACACCACTGTGAGGGTGTTATAACTAGGTCTTTAAAGAAAGGCCTCCTGAAATGTAAATCAATGTTTTGAATAAATACATTTTAAAAGCTAATATGACCTGTGGAACCATTTTAGAAGATTTATGATGAAACATTTGATAATAAAAAACATTTGGTAGAATAATATATACAGTATAAACCGTATTCAGGGGGGTCTTTAGAGTATAAGAATCCTTTATAGAGGGTTCTATGTTGAAAGAAAATGCTTCAACAATGGGGACAAACCGTATGAACTCTAAACATATTGTGTAGTTTTGGTAATATGCATAGATTTTCTTATAATCATATTAATTTAACCATATACAGGTAAGAGGCAACATATTGTTACATTTTCAGAGATTCATTTTCACTGTGAGCTTATGTGGAACTTATAATTAGCGTGCAGACACAACAGTAGATCGATGACTCCACAAATTGGCTGGGATCAATAAGATTCCAATTCAGAAAATTCAGGAATGAACAGAACTTCGGAATATCTCTCATTAAAACACATTTAGGAAAGGGTAAATTGGAATCTGAAGCTCAGGTTTCTTCCTAAATTGAATGAATTGGAATGAAAATGGCCCAAATGCTGTAATTTAAGCCGAGGACGATGATTAAGAATAAGAATGCGCAATTATATGTTGTCAATCCACATTAGTAAATCTCAAAATTAGATAAAACCCACAATATCTCTCATAGAACAATATCAACACTACCATGTTTTATAGCACATGATGCACATTTCTAAAAACTTTCAATAAATTCCCTGTTTCATCAACATCCAGCAAGTAGCATTTCCAGAATCAAATTGGAATTTATTGGGATTCTGGAATCATTCAACCAGGTTTTCTGGAATACCTGGAATTATGTGACTGTTAAAAGTTTTCCATGTCATGTTTGGTGTAACTTCACCCACAGCTAAAGCAACACTAGCAGTCTGGCTGTGACACTAGGTACCTGCTCTAAAGGGTTAATGTATTAATTTCTTCCCATTCCCCTCAAAAACATAAATCAACCACAGCAAAACACCACCTTGTGTTCTGACTTGAATAACCCTCTTTGACCTCTGCCAATTTTTATCTCATTTTGGCTTAACTTTGTAGATCAGACTTTAATTTTGAAACAGGTCTCTGGGACAGTGATGAATAGGGTACATCAAGGAGGGCTTAAATTACCCTCTCCCTGGTGGCTAGCGGCCGAGAGGGTTGGAGGGGGAGGCTTGGTGACCTAGTAACAGATAGAGAAAGAGGACTGGTCAGCACTTGGCCTCTCAACCCTGCAAACTCGTGCAGCACACCCAGCCAGAGAGAAGAAAGGACTCTGGAGGGAGTGTGATATACCTGCCTTTGCTACCAAGAACATCCATTCTATGTATTTCCGAGTTCAAGTGTGGAATAAATATATATATATATATATATATATATATATATATATATATATATATATATATATATATATATATATATATATATATATATATATATATATATATATATATATATATATATATATATATATATATATATATATATATATATATATATATATATATATATATATATATAATACAGAATATACACATACATACTGTACATAATAAATGTAAGCAATAAGGTATGAGGTGGTGTGATATATGGCTAATATACCATGTTTAAGAGCTGTTCTTAGGCACTACACGCTGCAGTGTGCCTAGACACAACAGCACTTAGCAGTGGTATATTGGCAATATATCGCAAATCCCTGAGATGCTTTATTGCTGTTATAAACCAGTAATCAATTAAATTAGAGCAGTAAAATGTGATGTGATGTCATATCCAGTGTTAAACCACCTGGTTTATATACATACATACATACATAACTATGAAAACACACACACTCACACACAGACACATATATAAGTACATAATTATACATAGTATACAGCTGATCTCAGAAATAAGTCCTCCTTTGAACGAAGATGTGCATGGCTTTTGCTTCTAGGAGGTACTCAGTTCCTCCCTTGCGCACCAGTGCCCTAGCTCTTTATACAGTCTGCTAGGAACAAGTGTACCGTGAAGCTGAATGGATCAGACTAGCACACACTTCTTCATATAAAATCCCTGATGGTGCACGGGCAAAGAGATAAATCAAAAGCAGTATTTACATACCCCATACCTATGTATTTACACTCCAGCTCCCTTTCATTACCCAAATATCACTTTTTAGGTGAAAAAAATATATGCACACGGCTGTAAGCGCATACACTACCCCCAGGACAGAGAGTACAGGTTCGGAAACTGTCTTGCGCGCCTACACAGGTCGGGCAGCGCTGCTATCACATGACCTTGGTGACCCACGCGCGCCATTGCGGACTCGGTTGCCAACACCGGAGTCTATTGCAGATGTTCCCTCGGGAACTCTGGTCACAGAAGCCCCAATTATTAACCTTTATGCTTAAAAGATGTTATCTCGAACAGAAGGTTATAATGGCTTGATGTAAGTCTCTGGAGGGTTGTTGCAACAGTGTGTGTCAAAGCCGAGGCTCCAAATATCTATCCTGCCGGCCACCTGCGGCTTGCTCCTTTAAAAACTCAGGAGATCCTACAAGGTTGGAGAGGGTAACACAGTAAATGCTTGCATTTCTTTTTAGGTAAAATTGCGTTTATTTTAGTAGCACAGTCGTGCTGAAAACATTGATCAAATAACTGATCGATGGACATATCCTACCGTAATTAGACTTTTTCAATATTGTGTCTGAATCGAGGTAGATCGATCAAATAGACTACGTACCTGTAACATTTGCAATAAACATCATTATTAAACAATAGGCCTATTATATTTACCTGGCGGGGTTCCAAATTAGATACATATGCTTTCTAAACAGAAATAGTTTCCGATAATTGCGGTAAATGAATGCAAATCAATGCAATCACAAAAATAGATGTGCACTATAAAAAATATATCGGAAATTGAACAGGGCAACACATGTTACACACACACACAATCACCACAAGCTTCATTCAAAATGATAAAGCTATTCTAGGTCTTTATCCTTCAATTAGCTATAGGCTAGTGAACCGATTTTAGTTTTTAAAAAACGTTGCTTGTATGTAACAAATTTGGGTAGAAACTATACAATAGTAAACGATTTCACCAAATAAAAAAATGGCAAAACCTAAAGGATTAATAGTCACAACAAAAATACGTGTCTGAAGAGACTATAGGCTACAGTTCCCTAAATGACACTTGAAAGTGGGTTCTTTTTAGCTGGAACACTGACTTCATCATAGAATCTTTCATAAGGCTTTGACTAAATCCATTTACAAACGGGGGAACGAAAGTTAGGCCTCTAAAGAATGAAAACAGGTGTTGAAAGAAGTTCGTCGTTATGGGAGAAGTTGCCGTGAGTGACTAAATTGGAATTGAAAATTGTCAAATTAATATTTCCAAGGAACGTTTATACTTGTAACAGATATGTGCTATTGTGGACATTGACCAAAGTTTAATTAAAGCAACTGTAAGTGAAAGGGACTCTTTGTTTGCTTTTTCATTCTTTTTTGTTATTAAATGTAACGATGTTGCAATGTGAGGGCTGGGCAACCGTAGTTTTAGATGGCAGGGAAAAGCCTATTATGAACAAGAACGTTTGGCTAAAACTGGTTTATTTTCATCCAAGTTCTAAAAGTTTAGTTATTGAACTAAGAGCCATTGTTCTGTATGCAAATACATTTTGCCTTGCTATTTAAACAGGAGAAAACTGTAGAAAACAGTTTGGACCGAAATATAGTTGCCTTTTGAGTCACTCAAATCAATAATAATATAAGTAACTGGTAAATTTTCGTGTAAAATGGGAGAACCACTAAAATATGACTTTCGCTTCCTTTGCTCTCACCCTGTTTCTCACACGCGCGCGCATAGAAGGGTTAATTAGGGTAAATTACTGATAGCTCACCGGTTCAGAAAATTAGTCGAATTCGCTATATAAATATATATATATATAAACAAAAGCCCATAGAATATTAAAAAGCAAAACTTAAAGACTTAAAGAGTTTTAAAATATTAAATTCCATAGTATTAATAATAAGTATTAATATTATTAGTCGTAGTATTGTTCATTATATGTGAATTAATAAATATGAATATTGTTGTCTTTTTTTATCCTAACAGAACAACTATGTATAATCATTAATGTATGCACAGCTTATTTACAGCTACTTTCTAAAGATAGTCATTAAATGTAATTATTATTTGAACTTTTAAAGCAATTTCTGATCGAATGGTAGAGTTTTGGTTAGTCATCCCCACAAATAGGCATATACATGGATCGCACTGCTTAGCTTGGATTCCCTAAACCTTAATGACCACACGCTAGACTTATTGGTTTAAGCTAAAATAACTGACTTTGGGATCTTTTCAATAGAGTAGAGCGATACAAAGTTGTATATTAAGTTCACACACAATGGCCTAATCTGCAAACAGAACAGCTTGTATAAAAAATCTGTTTAACAGAATGACAAATGTTGAATTTCTCCAGGGCTTTGGATGAGCCAGAAACACGTTAAAAGCTAAATAATAACGAACAACTGCGTTTATGTGAGTAAAGTTATACTGCAGCCATCGTAGTAACTCACTGCACACACACACACGCGCGCGTGCGCACACACACGATCACGCACGCAGAGACACACACATACATCAACACGCGCACGCAATGGACAAAGTTGCTACTTTACATTGTACTCCACCATACCTTAAAACATGTAGACCTAAATATAATATGTTAATGTCCAGTAGATAACCTTTTCACACGGCAGTGGCAATGTATTTTCAATAGAGGAAGCAAATGATCATGAGTTCTCAATCATACCGCTTGCATTTTACCTACACCGAACTGAGAGGAATTTAACGTCAAAGTATTGAATTACAACGCATTAAATTACATTGCATGCAACTGATAATATTCTCCGGAATCACTAAATATAAAATAAATTAAAAAAAAAAAAAAAGATTTGTAAAACTGCTTCCTATTCTCCAAAACTGTCCTGAAAACTCTACGTGCTGAATCATGGTTAATATAGGATATTTAATATTATAAACCTATGGTTCTGGCTACTTGGAATAGGTTATATCGTGAAGATGTAGAACACGATTTTTAGTTATTGTCTGGATCCAATATTGTCCTCTGCACCAGTATGAGCTAGGTGTCAGTCAACCTATCTCAACTAAAACGCTTTATTGCGTTTGTCTTTTGTTGCGTACACAAAAAGCACAACTTTTTACGCGTCTTTACGCACACACGTTAAGAAAGATGTTTTCAGTCCGTCTGTGACAAAACGTTTGTATGGTTTCCATAGATTGCATTAGAATATATAGGGATAATTTCAGGTAATATCTTTACTCATTCGATATTTAACGCATACGTCTAGAGGCGGAGGGGCGCACAGCTTTACATAGACAACAATCTCAAATAAATGCAAGTAAAAAGGCACAGATTGCATTGGCATGATTTCCCCCAGGTTGTTGACCACTGTAAGGTGTCAGAAATGTAAAGGCGCCATGAGGCTGCTGCGTCTGTACTGAGAGGAGTATTGTCGTTATGAATGTGCAGAGCGTGTGACACTGATGGATGCGCCAATGGTTAGACGGACAGATGCTTGGGCGGATCTAACGGCATGCAGTAGTGTAGCAGCACACGTAGCAAGATTAGGCTAAAACATCCCGAATCAGTAAAAGACCGCTCTTTCTCATCCTTCAACAAGGCTGGCGAACGGAGATCTTGTTCCTATCGAGCGACTCCTCTGCCCCTAACTAGAGTTTGATCCCTTCTGCGGTCAGATATTTCTGACTATTGACTAGCGTGAGACTGGGAAACCAAGACATGGAAATGACACGGACACGAACACATCTGGCCGAAGATAAAATCATTTGACAACTTACCGTTTTCTGGTTAGCGCGAAAATAATTTGCATCCGCAGTCATAACCTTTCCTGCTGACAACGGACGACTGCATTTTGAAGATGATCTGAAAAAAGATGGACAATTTATCCACTTCCCCCCTTAATAATACAGAAAATTCGCTAACTTTTTTCTCTACTGTGAGGGAAACATTTTAAAGAAAAAAAACAATATCTGATATTAGTGTCTAGGTTGGTCCAAAATATGAAGTATGGGGATATGTGAATTATTTTGATCATAGCGTAAGAAAAAATACTATTGTTTCTATTCTGTATCTACAAAAACAAGGAGAACGCATGGAACGGATTTTGTGCCTAACAGAAGAAGGCATCTTGCAGTAAGGAAAACGCGTCTGATTCGCTGTCGCTGTTTTAAATACCTACTATCAGCCACACAAAGAAGGATGAAAAGTGCTATATGCAGCCAAGAAAGTGTTTGGCAATAGCTGCTGATCCATGCTCTCAGAGCAGCTGAGGCACAGCACGAGTCCATCCCCTCCTTCTGATGTACATTATTACAACAAGGGATACCCAATCAAGCACGTATCTCATCGATTCGAACTGCTCTCGGTGGATTTTGAATGCTCTTGGACAAAATAACGGAGCGAGCCAGCGTGTGGGCGACAAGTCCGTCCATCTCGTCTTTCTACCTTTGTCTTTACCTCTCTTTATCTCAAAAAAGAAATATATTTTTAACGGTTTAAGGGGACTTAGAAGCACTCGGATTTTCAAACGATGGTTACGGCGGTGTTGAGATGATGCCCTGCTGGTTTTTAAATTGCGTGTGATTATTGGAATCGAATTCCTTATGGATAACGCAGTTAATCAACCGAATGAGTAAGTATGCCATTCCGTTAACATCCTGTCAACATTATGTTAGTCCAATACCCAACAGGAGAATACAATATTTTGTTTAATGTGTAGCCATTGAGTAAAATGGTGTTCTCCTTAGTTATTCTATATTGTTATCGACAATGTCTCCAGCATGCATGGACGACTTTTGCAAATTGTCACAAATTATTTGACTCAAATAGCAAAGCTTACTTTTGATTCATTATAGACTGTATAGTTCATAGGCTATTGGGGTCCATTATGAGGCTGCGGGAGGGACAGTAGACATGTGATGCTTATCTGACAAGAGCTAGCTAACCATTGGAGGTGCAAGGCACAAATGTGACAGTGCTTGATGTTTGCCCCTGTTTGCAGACTTTGAGTGACGCGATCATTTCGTTTTCCTTTAAGCTTGCCTGTTGCAGCCTCCAACGCGGAGTGAGAGAATCACACTGAGGCTGAAGGTTTTTTTTCTACGACTGTAGGCTACTGCTCGTCTCCGCACTGTGATATCCAAGTCGAACAGGAGAAAGAAAAAAGTCCGCTTGTTCTTCTTCATCTTCAGATCTACCCTTTCTTCACTGTCTGCATTTTTGTTTGAAAACTGCCGATCTATGTCAGCCCTCTGAAAGCGCCCCGGGTACCCGTGTAAGGAAGCGCCGCTATCAAAGAAGAGCGGACCAGCTTGGAATCTCTGGGGCTAGAAAAGAACTCTTCAGAACCCCAAAACAAGCATGCCGCGGAGGAAACAGCAAGCGCCCCGACGTGCGGCAGGTACGGTTCCATGATTTTCATGTTATTACCGGGGATTTTCATACGACTGCTGTGGTATTTCCATTGCCTTTACTACTCCTTTAATTTATAGTAGGCTACACAATCGTGTGCGTGTAGCTACATTGTAGCATTCAGTGGGAGGAAATGGGAAATGCCCATTTACTCAGGGATGGTTAGCCTACTATGCAGCTAGTATAAGTTTTTTGTACTTTCCCTTTGAAGGGAATTTAGCTTTTTCTGTAACTACGTTGACCATGTATGATAGTAGCCACCTACTATTTTAATAGTCACCCTAATTATCAGCCTACTTACGCTAGCCCATTATATGGAAACATTGTTTTAATTTATTATTTTTTCGAACTTCTTGGTAAACAGTGATTCAATTCGATGAACGCTCTGCTATAGCCTAACAACCGTTCTCGAAAGATATAAAAGGATTCCAGGCCGTAGCCCTATCCGACTAGGCAAAGACAACTTCAGGTTTAATAGGTATCTCCTTTTCCCCGATTTTACTTCAGCTATCCCTTTTGTAGGGTTCAGATATTGACTTCATGAATTAGAGATCTACAAAGATGCGTAGAAAAAAGGAGCTCGTGTCAGCTGACTGTCATGATTTCCTTTGATGCTCGCCTTCGCAGTTTATGGGGCTTAGTGCTAAAACATTTGAACACAAAATGTCAACTTTCGCCTAGTTTTCTTTGGCAGATTTCTCCATTCTGGGAAATATTTTAAGATTATTTCGCAGCAGACACGAGGAAAGACGTGGACTGGAAGGGTCTTTAATGGACAATTGCCATCTTTGATTTGACGGCTGATTGATTGCCTGTCATCTGGCCTGTCTTTGATCTATTCATTCCCGATAAACATCAATAAATCACTCTCCATAGCAACGCCGGTTCCCGTGACGTCATGTCTGGTCTGACAACTAGCCATTAAAACATCTTTAATTGTTTCTTGTGTACTTTCTTCACGTTGTCGGAGTCAAAGAACATATTTTTTATTTTCACATTTTCTCTGATAGTATTTTTTTTCGATCCAATACAATTGAGAACAAATAATCCACCGTGCTAGCTCAAAATAGGCTTTAAATAAATCTAACTTAGTTTATGGAAGTCATTGTTTAAGCCTACTTTATGCCAATGGAAAGGCTACACGATATTTGATTTTAGTCTTAGCTACCGTTATGTTGTACAATATGTATTATTTTAATCAGTTCTCATGCTGTTGCTGTATTTTGGTTTTGGGTTAGCTGTAGTGAAGTAGCCTTTTGTCAGCACCTTTGTTTACCAAGTAGGCCTATAAATACTTTCCCAGAATTTGACTTGTGAAAAGGGTCTGTTAGTAAAACAGTTATGAGCGTTGTGGCAGACATTTTCCTGTACATACCTGTTCTTCGATTCATAGGTGCTGTTTCTTTTTTAAGAGATTTTATTTAATACTATTACAATGTTCATTCACATACCAGTATATGCTTTACGGTGTATTTATCGTTTCTGCAATATGCATGCACATTCATTTACACTACTGCAACAAGCCTATAACACAACCTAAAACTGGCAAAGTTATATCATATTAAAATACAAATAGCTTTGACTATCAAATTACATTGAGGCTGTTTACAGTAATCCAAGCACTTTCTCTCTCTCTCTCTCACACACACACACACACACACACACACACACATATACACACTTGAAACAATTGGTACATGCTTACACATTTTATTGTATTCACACACACACACACACACACACACACACACACACACACACACACACACACACACACACACACAACCATATGTTTTCTATTGCATGCACATCATTGCTGGTATGAAAAATGTAACTATTAGTCTAATCGGGAGACGGCAGAATGGTTTGCTCCATCAGAAGAACCCGTCAAAGCGACTTTGTTTCATATTTGATTTAATTGTCTCCCCTCTGACAGCCACATTCATCAATGGCTCTAATGGTCAATCAGAAGTTGGCAGTGAGTGCTCTCATTTTGTTTCTCCATACGTTGGCTTGGGCTTTACTTTATCAAAATGCTTTTGCCTAATGGACACGCTGAGGATGAATGGTGAGGGGGACTGAGAGATGACTGAAAGCCTTCTTATCCCGGATGAGAGAGTGAGAGAAAAAAAGGCATTTATTATTTCGATGAGGAGATAAGGACCAACGCGAGAGAGGAGCAAGGGATTTTTTTCAAATTTTTTTTTCAACTTCCTGTCATTTTTTGGGGGGGGGGGGTCTGTGTACCCCCTCCCACCCTTAGCCCCTCCCTCTCCCCCAGCAGGCCTCACAGCTGCAAGTTATAAGGTTGACGACTGCTCACAAAGAGTGTTGACAAATTGATTGCTCTGTAGTGATGGAAAGAGCAAAGGAAAGATGGCAGCTGATGGGCCTTGATTAGGAACTTTGGGAAATCCAGTCCCCGGCAACCTTGAGCGTTTCATGAGAAAATCTCTCCCTCTCCTTTCCTTCTCTCTCCTTCCCTCCTCACGCTCTTTTCCCTCTTTCACCCCCCCAGCCTGAGAGGGCTGCTCAGCCGTATAAAAAGAAAAGTTGTTTTGCCAGCTTCATTAGTGTTCACCTAATTAGCTGTAAAGCTGATGGATTCCTGACAGGCCTAATGATTGGAGATGACAAGCTCCGCACACTGTCATCCAGCCCAATTAGGTTTGCAGCTAGTTGGATGTAATCAAGTTGATATTACACAGTCTTCCATGCCTTTAGTTGTGCACTAACTCAATTTTCTGCTGCAGGTGACAAATGGGCCGGGGTACCTGGGTAATCACGTTGGCTGGAAATTAGGCTGCTTTTTAATGGTCAGGAGCCCGATAACAACAGCAAACAACACCCTCTCAAAGAATCTGTCTGGAACAGAGGGCCCTATACAACAGCCAGACACATGCGAACAAACAAACAAACACAAACATCACTCTCTCTGCGTCTGGCCAGAACGGTTTTCCCACAAAATTCTCCTCCATTCATAGGTGAACAATGCCGCGTTCATCGTGTTTTTGCTAGTCGGCTTCAAAGCCCTGCAAGACCCAACATATCATTGTTTTGGGGAGGAAGGGGGAACATCAAACGTGTACGTTTATTTTTCTTCATCCGCCATCTGAGTTTGTCTCATTGAGTGGTTGCCTACTGGCGTTGTTCGGATCCTGACACACGATTGGAGAGAATTGGGTTATTGTTGGAGCTGTTTGCAGTATCATGGAGAAGAGACATTCCTGTCACAGTAGGCCCAGGACAGGACGCTCTCCCTCTGTCTCTTTATTTCCCTCCCTCTCACTCCGAGGCATATTTGAAGAAGCCCCATGAAATAAGTCAAGATTGATATTGTTGACACTGGTCATGATCACGCACGTGATGGCATCTTCAAAGGTGTGGATGATACTTTCACATTAGTTGGCTTTTCGAAATTGCCTATCATCAGCTGCATGTTCAAAGGCGCTAAACATGATTTATACAAATATTAAGATCGCGACAGATCTAGTTCTGCTTGACAAGAGATGGATTGCGGTGAGGAAAAGCAGCTGATTTCTGTGCGCGTTTGATTGATTGTGGATGCGAGATGGAGATTAATCACGCTTGATGTGTGTCAACGTGGCTCTCCTGCTGGGGAGCCCATTGGCTCACAGGCTACTACACACACTAGCACACACACTGCCCCGCGCATTTAATGCTACTTTTCCTGCTTGGCTTATGGCTTCAACACAGGGTTTTTGTAATTGTGTAATGCTACAAAATTCCCTCTGTCGCCGGTTGAGTCGCTGCAAGCGTTCTAGTTCACAGGTCTGTAGTACCGGTTTGTCAGTGAGTTGCTTGTACGAAGCTTTGCCCTTTCCTCGGCAACTGAAATTTAATGAAACACGCCATGCTAATTAGGCTAATGATCCTAATTAAAAGCCAGTCATGATAATTCTATTAATTATTAAGACGCAAAGAAAATTATTTCATAAACATCACCTTCCACAGTACGTCCACACACCCCAGTTAATTGGAAATATAATTATTAAGAATGACATTATATTTAAAATCAAGTGAATTTTTATGTAATGAATTGGTACCGCCATCCCAATGAAATACAGTGAATTTGACAATCGCAAAGTTCATGATCTTCATCTGCACAGTCAGATGTTATTTGTGAATTGGAACTTTCTGATTTAGTGGGTACAATTAATGCTAGATAAAAGCTGGGAAGTTCAACTGAAAATCTTAAATGGACACAGAGAAATGAGAAGTTTGAGACATTTAAAGTAGAAATAGTTTTAAAGGTGTAATTGTAACGAAAAGTAGTCTTACATGTAAATATTCAACAATTTATAGTTCGGTATTATCATCACAGTAAATCAAGCCATTTTTAAATGATTTTTCTTTCATTATTGCCCAGCTGATCTGGATTTGACATGATGCCCATTTATTGTTATCCTTTTCAGAAACTAATTTGGTTGGGTTGGACATTGTGGCAGTGTTTGTCTGAAGCTGTATGCCAGATTATAACATAGCGTCCAACAGATTACAAAGCCATAAATCCACAAGGCTGTGAAAGTGACTAAAACTAAAACACCACCCAGATCAATAGTTCCTGGGAACCATATGTGGAGAATCCACCAGTGGAACTCAAAACGGGTCTAGGCTTGTCTGTCTGTCTGTCTTTCTGTATGTATTTGTGTGTGTCTGTGAGTCTGTGTATGTATGTATGTATGTGTGTGTGTGTGTGTGTGTGTGTGTGTGTGTATATATATATATGTGTGTAAGTCTGTATATGTGTGTGTGTGTGTGTGTGTATATATATAAGTGTGTGTGTGCGAATGAGTCTGTATATGTGTGGGTGTGTTTGAGCGGGGATCCAGGCCCCATCGTCATTAGTCCCCACCAGTCTCTGGAGCCCCCCTCTGAACCGAGGTGTCTACTCCTGGCTCCTCCTCTCAGGATTATGGGCCTTTCCTCAGCCTTGTCTTGCATCCCTCTCCTTAGAACTTGGCTCTCCCAGGCAGCCAACTGACACTATGATTAGTTATGGCCGTCCTCTGCCTTTTTCACCGTTACAAGTGAGCGACAATCAACAGGGTTAAGAGCGGGGAGGCGGGGACAGAGGAAGAAAAGGAAAAGGGGAAAGAGCTGAATAACGTAGGTACAGAAGAGAGAGAAAGGCAGGGGGAGAGAGGGTGAGAGTTAGGGAGGGAGAGTTCGCTGCTCGAGGATCTACGGTTGATGGTTGATAAACAGAATCTTTTTCCCAGAATCCTCTGTCATGGCTCCCATTAGCTTGACAGCTGTCAATTAGAGCTCCCTTGGTCTCGCCGGTTGCAGTTTATTGCAGGCGGTTGATGCTGTCATTTTGCTCACAGTTTCGCCTTGAGCGTTATCACGAGCGCTGAAACAGTCAATAGCTGATGCATCAGCAGTTATTTCTTAAATTGGCTCACAAGGCTGCATCCTTCCCTCATTTTTTTTCATACCCCTTCTCCTCCCTGCCCCTCTATCTCACACACTCTCTCTCCCTCCCCAAAGATTGTTTTGCGAGGCGAGAGAGCGATGGATTACGACTGCAGAAGGGTTAGTGAGAGTGCAGGGAGGGCGACGCAGAAACACATTCGGATACGCTGGTTTTGTACCGGACACACACAGGAGCCGCGCAGAACGGCGACTTTCATGCAAACGCTATCAGGACGCGGTAATGTTGGAGTTGAATGTGCTTGGCTGTTTCTCCAAACAATGCATCGCCCTATAAACCCATCCAAACATTCAGGGAGAGGCCGTCACATTCTTTGTTTTTGCAGGGATAGTTATGTCCGTTTTTTTGTATTTTATTTGTTCCTCCTTATTTGACCCCCGGGGGTTATTTGGCTGGCATGCTCATTTTCAGCAACAACCTCCGGAGCATAATGGTTAATCTTCTTTTTCCGGTGACAGAAAAATAGAATTTTTGTTCACTTCAACGGTTTTGGGATCCGAACTAGAAACATTTCTGTCACTGGTCTGATGCCTAATTTGACACGCCTAAATATGACAGGATACTAATATTCCACAATGTAAACTTGTATGAGATGTGTTAGAACAAGGTCGTATAAGTAATGTTGCTTATGGTAGATAACATTCCTTAAGGTCACGGCTTGGTTTCCCCTTTCTCGCGTTTTTTTCGGACTCTTCTGCTCTACCTTTTCAGTTTTCTTCTGACATGAACTCCGGTGCTTATAGCACCGCCAACACCAGCTAAACCTAGTCGTTTGGCGTGAATACTGATTCAAATCCACAATTAGTGGACAGTTTGTCCAACGGCCAATGGAATGGTTGCTGAATGATTGTGAATTCAGGATGTGACCATTGGTTCTCTAAAAGTCCGTCCAGGAGAGGGGATGAGATGAGAGGATACTTAGGCATTCGTATATGATTAATCGCTGATTATCCGTTTTGTTCTTTCCCCAATGATTAGGTAATCGTGTCAGCTTGTAAGCGTTGCTATTTCAGCACGCAGGAGCTGTACTCATTACCCCAGTGAAGTGATTGGGCAGGCCTCAGCCGCTGCTCTGCTGGGCTCAGAGCGAGCTCCCTGAAAATCTCCCGCTGCGTAGGCTGATTCGCTGCCGGGCCTGCACCGTAGCACCACGGGAAAACGGCTCGACTGCAGGGCTCATTTTTGAGGAAACAGGAAATTGAGGGAGTTTGAGGGATCTTTGCGCTTCCTCCGCGGAGAGACAGATACGTTTGATGTTGCTCCTTGGGTCGGTATGAGACACTTCCCCTGTCTTCGACTGGCCGCGCATTCCAAGGGCAGGATGAGGTGCTAGCCAGCTGAACGTCTCCGTGTCTGTCTGATTCAGCCCACCCCCACCCAAACGACCTACCTTTCCCTCTCAGCGTTACTGTGGCTCTTTGTATGATGTGTGCGTCAGACCGGTCTTCGGATTCTTTCAGTATAACTGCTACGCCAGGGATCGAATCTCCCGGCAGGTCGGCACAATGAAATCCAGCCGCCCGGCCTAGTCCCTGTCTATTTGGTTGTCATGTTGGAAGCAGGGGCGTGGGGGTGGGCAGAGAAGTTGAGACGGGATGGGGGGCAAGGGGATTTGGTCCTGTGTTTGGGCCAGGCTCCAGCTCCGGGCTTCTTGTCCTCTGCGGGGTGGGCCGGCCGAAGGGTGTGGGGAGTTTGTGCGCGCGCGCGTGTCTGCCATGGCGACTAGGAAGCTGGGCCGGGGCGAGGAGGCCCCGGTGGGGGCCAGGCGCTGCAGAATGGCAGCCATCAGTCATGGGCGCGGGTGACACGGAGCCTGTTTTCGATGGCCGTGGTGATGAAAGGCAGGGGAGCTGTGGAGGCCCACGTAATCAGGGCCAGCCAGGGCTGACATCCTTCTCAGGCCTGACAGCCTCTTCCTTTTCTCTCCTCGCCAAAGCCAGGAGACGGCCTCAAACGCCTCGCCTTCCCGCTCTCCCCCCCTCTCGTTCCCCTGTTCCCCCGTTTCATGTTCTGATCAGTCTCAGATGGTGGGATCTACCCCCCCACCAATGTGTTTTTTGTAATGGGGGGCAGAAAGGAAGAAGGATGTGGTCATACATCGGGGTGGTGATGTGTGTGTTTAAACATATGTAGTGTTTGTGCGCGCGTACGTTTTCGCGCGCATTTCGGCATAGGCACTCATGCGTGGCAGCGCGTGTGCGTATTTGTGTGGCAGGAAGGGGGTCGTGTTTTTCTATCCATGGCAAAGTCAGGCAGGTGCGAGAGAGAGGAAGTCTGTTTTATTTTATACTGCAGGCCTGTTGCTAATTAATGTTTCTTGGTCGGATTCTGTCGGAGTTGAGTAATGTTTTTGATCTTTATGCCTGATAACTGCATACTTAATGAGATTTCAAAGCTTCTCGAGATGTGAGTGCTGCTCCCTGCAATTATTGACAGATGCCTTTTCTCCGCCATTGGGTTCTGCTCCATAAATCCTTCCTCAGTAATGAGCTTGAGAAGTGCCACCCCGCCAGTGAGCTAATGAAACCGAGCGAGGGAGGGGGGTTGGCAGGGTGCGGGGGGGATCACGGTCTTCTGACACATTTTTTTCTTTAAATGTACTCTGCAGATGTCAGGGCCTTCGCTTGTGTGTTGAAAGAGAAAAGAGGCGAGCGTGAGATAGAAGACGAAAAAAGAGGGAGTAGATCCTGTCTCTTATGAGAAGAACAGTTTGGCCGATCGGGTTTCCGTCCCCAAGTTACGGCCATTTCTCTGCCTTTGGGATTTTACTTGAAATAGAAGTGTTGTTGTTGCCGAAGTTGACGTTGATTGATACGGTTGTCCTCCTGCTACTGAGCTAGCTTTGTTGGTCTTTTTTTATCTTTTTTTTCCGTCCCTACACTCCTTCTCTTTGTGACTCCCAATGGGAGGGACTTAGGAAGAGGAATAAACCCACGGAGAAAGAGAGAGAAGGAAAAACTGAAAAGCCCGGGAAAGTGTCGAAGCAAAAGAAGGTCGTTCGGTTGCCCGTCTGCCCGTCTGTACGCATGCGCTCGTACATGCGCCAACGCGACGGGGCCGTCCGGCTGGGTGTCTTTCAGGAGGCCTGGGGCGGAGTGGCTGCAGAGGGAGAGTGGCCGCTCCGCGCCAAACAGTCGATTTCCTCCTCTCCTCAGTGCTCTCATACATCACGGACCCGCCCTTCTCTTCTGACAGAATGACACGTGTCATTTATCAAACGGGGCCCTGCCAGAGCCCGGCATGAACGGGCCGTCTTCCTCCCTAAGAGAGGAGCCTGGGCATCCGCGCCTCCGAGAGGGGGGGTGGGAGGCGTCGTGGGGGGCGTGTCTGGACCAATGGGGGGGGTTGTAGGAGGAGGGGGAAGAGAGAGAGGTCAGGATCGAAGGGGACCCTGGTCCCAGCAACCTCAGCCTCTCGCATTCTGCAACCCCGACACTCAAGATGTTTGGATATTCGCGTTTCAAAGACGTGCAGTGTGTGGCACGGGACTTGGTGTACAGTGCGCCTATCTGTGCACACGGGCACACGCCTGTCTGTGCACGCGTGTGACTTTGCTCATCTCCCAATCCCTGCGGTCACGCATGTCCTCGTCTCCGTCCTGGGCACTA
Source organism: Esox niger (assembly GCA_016801105.1). Classification (NCBI taxonomy): domain Eukaryota; kingdom Metazoa; phylum Chordata; class Actinopteri; order Esociformes; family Esocidae; genus Esox; species Esox niger. The sequence continues at coordinate 45,763 of JACXGJ010002681.1, read as the reverse complement.
GACCCCGCGCCTGACAGGTATCACTCAGAGCACCTGCGCTCCTCGCCTGGCCCGCGTGGCCCTCTCCCACTCCCTCACGGGGGTTACGCCAGTGAATCTGAGCTCTCTTGCTTTCCCATGATTCAAAGGAGCATTACTGAAGATGGATGCTCCTTAAAAAAAGAGATTGATGATGGATATGAGGCTGGCTGTGTCATTCATCATTTTGAATATTATTTAGACTGGCCGTGTAAAGCTGTAACCTGAGCTTTGGAGGAGAGGGGACTGAGTGCCGGGCCTGGGACGTGGGCTCCGTGATGGATGGCTCCTTGTTTGTTACCAGATACCAGAGGAGCAGCACTCGCTCACTCTTAATGCGCCTCAATGCCTACTTTTGCCCAAAAGGGTAAAAATAAAACCTATGGTGGTCAGGGGAAGACAAAAAAAAACAAGCAGGCAGCTATGTCGAACATAGCTACGCTCTTTTTTCATGCAACTTTAGTAATTTAGATTTTTACCCAGTCAGCTTCTGTGTCTATTTGTGTTTTTTTTTGGGGGGGGGGGATTTCGCAACACTGCCAAGATGAGAGGAGGTGACCATTGTTGGCGCTGTGAGAGAGGAGAGAGGACTGAACAGCTGTGGGTCATTAGAATGAAATACAGCTGACTCTGTTAGTCAGCCTCATGACTCACAAAAACACGGATAGATTATGGTTTGAGCACTCTAAATGGTTTGTTAGGCATATTTTTCTGACAATAAACATTTTTTTTACATTGTTGTGAGTGTAGTATTTAATACTACTAACATATTTTACTTACATTGATTACATTGATCATATGACATATCAGATATCCGCTTAGTTCTTAATTGTTTATTTGTATTGGTTATTTATATTTCTGTTATTTGAGGATAATAAAGTTTATTTTGTGTGTCCTGTAAACCTAGAAATAGTTGTTTTAGTATAATCCACATTGGTACTGTAGTTAGTCCATAATTTGATTGTTTCCCAAACTTCTTAATCCAATACATGTTTTTCATAAATGTATGTTGTAAACAGGACTCACATTTAAAGGGGCAATACACAATCATTTGAAATAAGTAATCCTGATCCTAAGACACAGACAAATAATCTAAATGATGGCTTGGTTTTCTTCATTCTTAATTTACCCACCCACTGCTAGCATTAGCATTGATGCTTGTGAAACAATATGTGCTGTCGGGTCTATGGTGACATGCTTAAAAAAACATGCTAAAATCCTTAAATGTCCTTCAAGCTAATTGGTATTGCAACCAAAATACCCCTAACAGATTCACAAATGCAATATTGAAGGCTATTATACAAATCCCAGTGTTTATTTAACATTTTCCATACAATTAATTTTATGTTCTCCACAGATATATTATTAGGTGTGCATTCAGAAGTTCGCTATTTTCTGTATTACCGTATTAGCAAGTATTTGTACCATATTCGATTTTGGATTCTATCATACTGTAAATAGTTTTAACCCGATAGAACCATAGTCAAATACCTAAGGTTGTCTGCGGAGGTCTGTCAGATACATATCACAGTTCCCATGCACCCTCTGAGGGGGTATATTTTGATTTAGTTTTTAGAGAAACACTGATAAATGTACTATATATATACTATTTCTTCCTTAGGATTACCTCGTCTCTACTTTTCGGAGCAAGATTCAGAGCGCATTTGAGTTCTGTTTTGCAGGTCTATTATGTTTTCATACCAATGACAGACTTTTTATACTATTGTTTTTAAAAATACAATCCTATGAAAGTACATGCGTAGACATATTTCTACAAATGATCTGTCTTCTGGTTAAAAATAACTGGTGCTATTTTATCACCAAATAAAATTACATTACATTTGTTTTGTTTGTTTTAAATATCAAATTGCTTTGCACAGAATTAGGAGTTTTAGGCTGGAGTCAAAATGAGCCTTAAATGCCATACATTTAAAGGCTGTATTGATACAGAACCACTAATAATGATTTACAATTATTAAAATCATTTTGATTGATACAGTCATTAAACATTGGATTAATTGAATAAACTCCCTTGAGATGACACAAAAAGTATACTTCTGGGTTTATAGTGACCGGTTTGTAGTCTGAGTGTTACGTTCTAGCTGTGTTTTTCCTCATGTGTTTATCAAGCTAGGTATGCTTACAATATAAATTGTAAAATGTTGTTTAGATTGTAAAACCGCTTCAAGAGAATCTCCCCATTTTTTCTCTACTTAACATTTGGTGTCTCCTCACCCTGACAGTGGTTTTTGGACAGGATTACCTGGTTACCTTTTATGTAAGAAGCCATTAGAAGCTCTAGCTGACTTTAACCACGACAAGTTAAATATCTTTGAAAGTAATCAGGGCGTCTGTAAGTGTTTATTAAACAACATGAAATCCAATATGAGGTTGATTTCATGTGATTCATTTCATTTTAATAATTCCTTCTTTTGCATTTCGGCTAGTGATTGCTATGGTTAGCTAAAGTTTTGCTGTTTACAGCTAACTGAATCATCGATTACAGCTTATGTTTTCCAATGCCAATAGGTGAAAATCTTATTTTAGCTTGGTTATTTTACTGTCAGCCAGCATATCAACAAGCCACACCCCATCCCAACAAGCTCCACCCCATGCCAAACATGCCCCTCCCCATACCACTGTTGGAGCACTGAAGAAAAAGCCAGAGTGGTCTCTGAGAGGTTTGCTCATCACACAACAACATTTTCACAGGCCACACCACTCTCACGCTCTGTCCAGTTTATTTCTCTGGTCTTCTTTCCTGCTTTGAAGAACTAGACTCCTGTACGGGAGGAGACAAAACAGGGTCAGACACAGAGGGTTTCAACCCTGCCCTCCACACTTGGAGAGGGAGCGAAAGACAGAGATAGAGAGCGAAAGAGAGGTTGTTTTGTTTTGTGCTCTTTTTCTTCCAGCCCCCCCTCTCTCTTTTTCCAGTTTTATAGCAGGAGACATGATTTATTGTGGCCATCCATCTTTGGGACTCATCCATCACCTCCTGGTTGCTAGGCAATCATGGCAGCAGCTGTTTGCTTTGAATCAGACAGAGGCGCTGTCAATCAGCGCAGGCAGGTGAAAAGCATTAGAAACACGCCATTGTCAGACGGAATAATTAATCAAAGGCAGGAAAGATAATTAAAAAGATATGACCCTTGCTAGCACTTGGTCTGGGTTGCCTGGGAAAGGGGAAAGCCAGAAGGAAAGGAATGGAGTCTGAGAAGAGGAAGAGACAGGCCTGTAGTCTTCTGTCCTTCCTTTTCCTCTCCCTTCATTTTTCTCTCCCTTTCCCTCTCTTTCTCTCTCAACACGGTAAAGAGGAAAGGTGAGCAAGTGCTGATAAAACCCTGCTCTGGCAGCCTGTGGCACAGGTCCTAATTAATTAAAAAGAAATCGTCTAGAAAGCGTAGAGAAATAATAAAAAAGGCCACCAGAGGAAGGAGAGAGGTGGGTGCGTACGTGTGAGGGGGAGGGCTGTTGGTGAGGGGGAGCTGGCTAAAGCACCCCGAGTGTAAGCACACCAGTAAATGCTTCAAATGTGCCGTTTAAAGCAGGGCTCCTCAAGCCGACAAAGGCACTGCCTCCCTCCTTTTCACCTCGTGAAGGAACGTCTGCCACTCGCTCCCACGAAAACGCCCCGCCTGCAGCTGAGACAGGTGTAGACGGGGGCCATGCAGAGGCCGCCGGGGCCCAGGGCTTGAGGGCCTGTTGTGGGCTGCCCCTAGCCTCTGCCTCGACAGGACCGGCCCTGTGGGGGTGTGGATCTACAGGCTCACTAGAGTGTAGACAGGTGTTGGGAAAACAAACCGGAGCTGTAGTAATTGTATGTTTCCAGTGCTGACGTTTGTGTACTTACTCGCGTATCGTGTCGGAGTGTGTATTTGGCGATGTTTCAGACATTTTAGCTTAGGGAAACAGGGACTTATTCTCCAGGTGATCTGAGGTCAGGTTGCTCTCAACAACAGGTCTTCCTCTCTTGGGTTCTCTGTCCGTTCCCCTGTCTTACTCCCAGTGTCACAGAGTCCTCTGGGTTCTGTCAGATAAGGCAGAGAACACAGTGCTCAGATTGCTAAACCGCCGTGTTCCCTAATGTTAGATTTTTACCACACGTAAACTCAGATGGTTGTGGTAATCCTCTGGGGCTTGGTGTTGCGACTAAGGAGAGGGGCTTAGCGTGCCTAACCCCCCCATCCCCACCTGACACACAGACACAAACACACAACCCTTCTTTGTTCTATACATGTTTTTATGTTTTGACGTCCTGCCGGTTCTTGTAACCCTAGTTTTGTTTTTTATTCATGATTATCAAGGCGTATCTTTGTGGAACGGTGTGCACTCATCACACAGCTGGAGAGAGGAACCAGTCATAACAGTTTGAGGGAATGACAATGTCCCCGTAGCCACAAGTGCTAACCCTAGTCTCCAAACTCCTTTAGCCTAAAGCATCACCCCGGGCTACCAGCAAAACCCTCTGACTCTCTGTCTGTCTGTCTCTTTCACCATTTCTCTCCTTCTATCTCCTATTTCTCTCTGTCCATCTGTCTGTCTTTCTCTGACCCTATTCAACATTGTCACCACACCAGTGACACCAGCCTGAAAATAAATTCCCATCTCCAAACAAAGATAACACATAAGACCTGTCTGTTTATGGCACCAGCGTAGCCACATGCAAAAAGGACATTTCTCTTTTGCCAAGCAGCAGATCTGTTCCATTAGCTCACTTGGCAATAGAGTATATAAACACTATTAAACAATATTGGTTAACATCCATGTCATTAATTCATTGACAGCAATGAGCTGGAGTATTGAAAATATCTGTTGAACACTAATTTGATAGTAAGTAATGTTGATCACGTAACTACATTCACTCAGAATGACTCTGGTTCACTCCGATTCACTCAGAAATACGTTTTATGTTACCTGTCAGAGTATTTTTTTTTGTTGTTGTCAGTGACCATGAATTGCTGATGTATGCCAGGAGTCCAATATAATTGTATCAACTCATTTCTACTGCACATGTTGATTTTGGTGGAAGGTCTGGAAGCAGCTCTTGATCCACCCGCTAGATGAGGAGAAAGTGGATGGAAAGATGGTGGGTGATGTTGGTTAGCCAGCATGACAAAATGCACTATATCCACCAGACTAATGTCTACCAGACCTATATCCACCAGACCTATATCCACCAGACCTATAGCCACCAGACCTATAGCCACCAGACCAGACTTACAGTATATCCACCAGACCTATAGCCACCAGACCTAAATCCACCGGACTTATAACCACCAGGCTTACAGTATATCCACCAGACCTATATCCACTAGAAATATATACACCAGACATACAGTTTATCCACCAGACCTATGTCCACCAGACTTATAACCACCAGTTATAGCCACTAGAGTATAGCTATCACAAGTATAGCCATCACAACTGCAGCCACCAGTCAAATGCAGCCACCAAAACAAGCGCGTAACATTAAAAGATTATTTGAGACAATAAGAGCATTGTAGCTTGTCAAACCGCCTCAGGTGCCATGCTATAAATGTTGTTACCCGTTCACGACGTACTGGCTAATGTGATAAAAAGACTTCTGTGAGATGCCTTGATATTTTTAGTCATAATTAGCTGCATAGTTCCTTAGCCATCCTTTTCTTAAATGCCCTCTCCTTGTTTGTACAGTGTTGTTTCCACAGAAATCTCCCCATCTGATATCATTCTGATCTCTGAGCAAGGCATGTCCGTAACCGATCCCATGCAAATCTTGGTGCTTTTTCCAGCTTTAAGAGTTCTTTATTAGTTTGTGTATTCCTCTATGTCCGGCTCTGAGATGTGTCTATTCTAACTTTGGTGTACGTTGTGTGTAAAGGTCAGGACAGCGACGTCAGCGATCGGCGTGTAGCCTAGCTCGATGACACAGCCAGCCATCAACACTTCCCATTTCTGAAGAGAGGATGTTGCTCAGGCCTGACAAGGCCCACTCTGTTTATGAATTCCTGAGGCCTGATACAGCCTGAGAGTCATGGAGTTCTCTGGAAGCAAGACAAGTGTGTGTTTGTGTGTGTGACTGTGGGTGGGGGGTATATGAATGTTACAGTGTGTCAAATGTGTATTTTATAAGTGATATTGCATGTACACGTGAATAGAAAGGGTGTGTGTGGTGCTGGCTGTAAATCGCCCTAATCAATTACGGGACATGCCATGTCATTTCAGAAATGGGGTGGACACAGCTCTTCTGGGGAAGGGGGGTGGAACAGCTGTCCCATGGTGTCTCGGACACGGCCGTTACAAGTCACAGGGTTCCCAGAGAGAGAGAGCACATTGAGCACTGGTGTCTCAACACAGCTATGAATATCTGGCTTTCTACCAATGGAGGGAATCGCTGTCTCTCTCTGTTTGTGCGCCAGGCCTGATTTGGTGTTGTCAGTTTCACAGCTTCTTTGTCGGCAGCTGTCAATTACCTTTCCGCGGTCGCCGGAGGCGAGTCTCTCTGCGCGGCACACTTAAGCGCTCGAAGAAATGAGGACAAGAGAGAAAACTAACGTGGAAAGAGAAGGGGGGGTTCAGGGTTTGAAAGCGTGAAGGAGAACAACATGCAGTTGCGAGGCTGCGGCGCGGGGCTCTTAAAGGCGCAGTGCGGATCGGGACGCCATCGAGGACCTTATCACTCCATCGTGACACGGCCAGGGGAGCTGCAGTACATTAACGCCTGGCTGAGATAGTAAGTGTCTGCCTCGCGCTCCTCCACAATGCAGATAAGCCCCTGCCGAGGTAGCGATAGCACTAGCCGAATGTCACACGCGTCTCGCTGGCAGAGACGCCAGCCACGCACGCCAGCCACGCACGCCAGCCACGCACGCCAGCCACGCACGCCAGCCACGCACGCCAGCCACGCACGCCAGCCACGCACGCCAGCCACGCACGGCCCTTATTTAGTGGAAGAGTAGGGAGAAGCGGAATGGGAGGAGGGAAGAAAACTGAGGTAAGAAGGTGGAGAGTGAGACAGGCGGCTTAAAGAGGGAGGAGAAATTTAGCTTAGCATGCTCAGAGAAACGGCAAGGGGAGGGTTCGGATGGAACGGGCTGGGTCGGAGGGCCTAGGAAGGGCTGGTTGCAGGGGCTAAGTATGAGGGCATGGGGCTGGGTTAGTGGGCCAGGCTGGGCTTGAGGGTTGGAGGGTCTTGAAAACCCATACTGTGAAGTTAGAACAAAAAGCAGTTCTTACTGTAGCCTGTAGCAGTGGAATCTAACAAGAACACTCTGGTTGCTTCGGGGTTAATCCCATTTCCCAGGACCATTAGTACGGGGCGCGGTCTCCTAGCGGTTTGGCAGGGGTCCGGCTACCACACAAACCGACGGTGAGGTTTCCATCGCCTCGTCCCCACCTCTGTCCCCAGGTGAGAACCTGCTGCCTGCTCCCTATTCACCCGGGTTACAAGTCACCACAACAGCCAGCCAGGGGCTTGTTTTTCAGTGCGACGCCGCTCTGTTTGTGTGGTTATTTTTGTGGCTGAGCCAGGCCGGGTCTGCGCTGGGCTGAGCCCGGTCCCCTGTGGAGCTTCATCCTGCTCACACACAATGCAAGGTGGTAGCTCTTCCTTGACACCGAACAGCCCCTTGTGGCTGCAGGCCAGCCACTGCTGCTCGTTTGTTTATTCCGTGGCTCTCGCACAGTTTGCACAGGCGCGCGTGCGCACGTGTTGGTTTGTGCCCTGCGCTCGCGTGCTCGTGCGATTCCCTTAGGGTCCCGAAAAAGAAAAAAAAAGAAACGGCACAAATAAAGACGCTGACACGCAAGCAGCGCACACACTAATTGGGGGTGGAGGGGAGGTTCTGGCCTCAGGCCCTCTGGGGGGTCTGTTTGTAAATTGAGAGTTTAAGGGGAAGCAGAGGCATCCAAACATCTAAACATGTCCTTTGGATCCAGTGGCCTTTGATGCCGGCTCCACCTCTCTCTCTCTTTCTCTCTCTCTCTCTCTCTCTCTCTCTGTCTCTCCCACACACAGAAGCCATTTTGACGCCTTCAGCGAAAGACAGAGAAAGACCCGGTCTTAAGGTCTACTCGGCTCACGCCTCTCTTCGAAGACCTCATTTGAAAATTAAATGTGGCATCCTTCTTCCTGCCATATTTCATCCTTGTCCGTGTGCCCTGCTCGAAACCAGGTTCCAGCTCTTTGAAATGGATACCGTATCAGTTGCCGTCCCAAACAAGTCACCGACTGCCCCCAAAACTACAAGGGGAGTGCCCCTCCCAGTGCTGGTCTGAGTGGCTAGTTGCTCTTGTTAAGAAGTGTTGAAGGCTTTTAATGATTGGCTATCCATCATCCTGCACATTTCCAGAAGTCCAGGAATGCTGGTTATTGTCATCCTCCTGTGGTTTTATATCCATTCATGTTAAAAATCACAGAAATATATATATATATATATATATATATTACAGAAATGACATGTTCTAAAAAGCAGGAGAAAGTATATTTAAAGAACCTAAAGTAGCAGGAATATGTTGTTTCACTCCAATACCATGACTTTGAATTCTTTGCATTGCAATTCTACACATTATTAAAATCTATGTTAGAAAAGTATGAATTGCAAATTGCATTATATGAGTATAGCATTTTAAAACACAACAATCTAAAACAATTCACACAGAAAAAAGTCATCAATTCAACTGAAATCAAACAAGTGGATTCATTAGTGTACCTATACTTTTTACTGCGCACTGTTCCACGTTTACAGTTGATTGGAGTCTGATTGTAAAACGTAAACAAACCAGAGTGCTTTGCTGTTGTACTACGCTGCCGAGGCTTGTTATGCGTAGTGCACAGTGTGTGTTGGAGCACGGGGAAGATGACACTGGTTTTTCTGTGACAGTTGAAGACAGGCAGGCGGACTGAGATGTAATGCATTGTGGTAAGAGGAAGTGGTCGGAGTGCATGTGGGATGAGGTCGGGGCACTGCGGTGGACCTGGTTTTAACCTCTCTATCCCTTTGTTCGGTCTCCACCTATCATGCTGTGCTGAGGATGTGAAAGCGTGTATGTTTGTGAGTGGGTGTGTTTGCTGGTAGGTCGTTCTGTGTGTGTGTGTGTGTGTGTGTGTGTGTGTGTGTGTGTGCGTGCGTGCGTGCGTGCGTGCGTGCGTGCGTGCGTACGTGCATGCTTGTTCTATGTTATGTGTCACCCAACAGCCGTGATGTCTCGATCAGCGGTGTCTTAATTACGCATCCTGTTTACAACCTATTGTGTTTCATTTCAGCACGTAGCAACCCTTCCCCCGTCTCTCACCCCGGCCCTCCCCCGTCTCTCCCCCAGCCCTCCCCTGCTCTCTCCTTGGTCGCGTGTGAATGCCGCTAGGCGGCTCATGCTAGCACGGCAGCCACCTCTGGGCCTAACACATCCTTTCTCTCGGCTAGTGTGGCGTAGCCTAGCTCGACGTAGCTTCGTCTCCCGGCGCATTTCGTCGTTTACTTGATATCTACAGTTGAGTTTTAACGTAATTTCAATGTGCAACCAATTAAATGTGACTACATCCTTGGAATGCGTTTTTAGTGGGGTGGGTAAAAGAAAACGACACAGAATTCCTTTACCTTAATGACTTTCTGGCAAAATGCTGTCTGTTTTCCACAATGATTCAAATCATTATTGTTTGTTGAAATGGGTTGGGAGAAACGTTTATTCCCAGGACTGTACCACAGGGTTCATGTAATCCTGGAGTAAGTCTGTAAGAGAGTCTATGGGATTATGTAAAAACACACACACATGCAGCAACACTCATTCAAACCATTTTGTTTTCGCAAATAATTGTCTTGAAATCAGCAGCATGTTTATTGCACGTAATTCAAGCTCAGGGGTTGTTCTGTTAATAACATGCGTGTGGACTGGATGCATGATGAGCGAGCTGGAATATAGGGATTTGTGGGGAAATAGAGGAGGGCATAATGTGAATGTCTGGGTTAAAGGCTCATTAAGTTGGCCTACATGGCTTTCCGCTGTAAATAGTCAAATATTTCTTAATGACATCCGGGGGAATGGCATTGATATGCATGTGAACTCTGGACCCCCAAGCCTCGGCACTCTGCTTTTCATTAATATCAAGTGATTGAGCGGAACATTAGCAGATAAAGCGCAGAATAAGATGACATACAGTATATACCACGGATGGCGGAATTAAAGCATAATACAATCACTCGGCTTCGCCTACAGAGGCCTGGCCGTCAGTAAGGGTGACATTTTGATTTCCCACATCTTGGGCTTAGGGGCCGGGTTGGACGTGGCGTGCAATTCGTCTTTTAAGTGGCAAGATTGTTAAGTGATTGTCGGGGTATCCCACCACCCCAGTCGACGTTAACAGTCGCCCGCACTCAGGAAGTGAGGAGGCTCTGACAAAAACTGTGGGGGGGGGGGGGTCAGTGTCTCTTTAAAGTCTCAGTCCGGCTGGTTATTTTCAGAAGCAGCTGAGAGCCCATCACTTTTTATTAGCTTAATAAATCACCTTTGTTGTCAATCAAGCCGCAGAGAATAATTGGATATGGTTGAAGCCTTGCGTGATGGATTATAAATCATTCAAGATTAAATTAAAAGATAATGCACAAACTTAATGGTTTGTGTTTTGCAGTCTAAATTGCCTCGGAGCAGTGCTGTTTTCCAGCTTTATTGCTTGCAGTTTTTCTTTCCTCTTAAACCCTGCCCATAGCAGACCCTTTATCGCTCAATGGCCCAGCTGAAGTTAACCACTGCGGTTGGTTGGGTATGGCTGTATTTGTTTTTTTCTGTGTGTGTGTGTGTGTGTGTGTGTACAGTCATGTTGACATGAGTGTTTGTCGGTCACGCCTCTCATCCAGCCCACAGGTCGACCCACTACCCCCTCTCCCCCGAATGCCGCTCGGCTTTTTAAATTTAGCCCAGGCAATATCCAAAGCAATCAGACGCACGCAACCCTATCTGGAGCGCCGTCCAGCGACTGAACGGGAATAAACAAACATGTCTGCATTAGGCTGCGGTGGGGCCGAGGAGCGCGCCGGCAGATTAGACCTGACACGGCCTCAAACAAGCCCGGCAGCCCAGACCCACCTCTCAGGTGTAGCACCTCTCTCTCTGTCTATCGCTCCCTCTCCACCTTCGCACAAATAGAGGAGGCGCCCACACAAAAAGTGAAAGAGACAAGAGCGTGTGAGGGCGCACGCGCGCGCGTGTGTGAAAGCTAGAGTGTGAAGAGAGAGAGGGGCTGAGAGCGAAGGCTATATCGTCCACATTAGCGGCAGAACCGGCCCTCTATTTGCCCCTCCGTCCTTTTCCGTTCTGACAGACCCGGCATTATCATAATCGTCTCCCGTACATGACGGGACGTTAAAGCGATGCTGTCGTTTTATTTACGGGCGGGTCGTCCCGCGCCTCCCCCGTGGCCCCGGCGCTAACTTCCCGGCCGAGCCCTTCCGAGTAGGTCAGATGACATCTTTTGATCAGGGCTGTCTAAAGAGATCAGAGGAGATTGGCAGGTAATGGATACCCGGTGACAAACCAAATCTAGAGCGGAGCTGGGAGCAGGGAACTAGCGCCGAGCCGGCTGCCACTTCCCCATTAGGATGCCCCCCCCCACTCACAGGGACGACAGACTGACATCTCCACAGACCACCTAAATCACAGTGCCGGGCAGTCTTAACACTGGGTATTATGGGTTGGAAATAGCTATTATTTCCCCTCTAACATTTTTGTTAGGGCCCGTGTGTGTCCCTGCGCGTGTCCCTTTGTGTGTGTGTGTGTGTGTGAGACAGAGGCTTGCATACAACATTCCGCTCGATGTTGTGTATTTTCCGTTTGTCTAACCTATGTCATCCTTTGAGTTTGCAGTCCTCTGTATGTGTGTGTATTCATATCCAGTGTTTGAGTCATTAGTATGTGTGTATTCATATGTGTGTGCCGTTAGTGTGTGTGTGTGGATAGACACTCCATGTCTGCAGAGAGAACAGCCATGCCCCAGGGACCGCAGCAAGCCAGATCTGTTCTCTCCCATTACCCAGCACTCTCTCTAATGGGCGAGCGACACAGTCCTGTGATTCTCTTCTGAGTGGAGCGGGCGGGCGGGGGGGGGGGGGCGAAGCACACGCAGAACGCCGACGGAGGCCCGAACGAGAAACAGGGGGGCGAGAGCAGAAACGATGTATCCTACTCAGCTACCCCCGCCCCCGACCGCAATCCCAGCCCCCCCGAAACCCTCCAGTCCCCTTGGGAACGCCGGCCGTGACCTCTGGTTGCCCGGCACTTCAGGAATGTGACTGCTCCGAGTGGTGCCCATCTGAATGAGAAAGGCGAGGCTGGCGGATAATTTGCTCGAGATCATCGTCCCGGCTTGATAATAGCGAGCGCGCTGTCTGTTAGCGGGCCGTTTCCAGCCGTGCTGAAAGATACGCTGACGCGCCGCTCATAAGTCCACCCCCCCCCCCCCCCCCCCCCCCCCCCCCCCCCCCCCCCCCCCCCCCCCCCACACACACACACACACACACACACACACACACACACACACACACAAAGCCCACATCCAAATGTCAGGGGGTGATTCCACCGGCCGCTGTCCCATGGAGGGAGCATCAGACGGCGGCAATAGATGTTTAGGAAGTCAATTATCCTCCCCCCCCGGGGCGTAGTACAGTCCACTGGCAGACTGCACGGATATGAATGGGAATGTTTCATATATGACCACGTTCCCTGTGAACCACTAGTTTGTGCGTTGGGAGCTCCAGATACAGGCTGAGCATTCAGAAATGTTCCCATGCTAGTCAGAGTCTGCGTTCACGCGTTCAGAACCGGCAGAGGCCTACAGGTGGTGGTGGTGGGGGCGGTGGGGGGTGGCGTTGCGGAGGGACCTCCTATTTGTGCGGTGGAAGAGGCATGCTCTATGCTCGGGCGGGTGTCAAGGCGTGGGAATGGCGTGGGGATGTCGTACCAGGCAGGAAAGCAGGCACACGCGCGGATACGCTGTCAGCCTCTCTCCAGCTGAGTGGCATGAGCAGCCGATTAGCCGTGCTCGCACCGGTGTTCATGCATAATCTTGCCGTTCCACCGGGCTCCCCCCACCGCCGCACCCCCCCCCAGTTACCTAACCTCTTCTATCTCCCTAATCCACCCTCAGTCAGACAAACTGCAAATATACGCAGCCCCCGCCCTGCCGTCCCACAGCCAGGCAGCGGCCGGCACGCCAGGACAATGTGTATGCAAATGAGCGTTTCAGGACCCCGGGTCATTTTCGGGGGATGTTCGATAAGGATTCCACCTCAGATTCTTCTGCATTCTCTCTGGCTCAGTCTCTTGACTGATCCTCTCTCTCTTCCTCTCCATCTGTCTCCTTCTCACTCATTGTCTCGGTCTCTTCCTCTGGTCCGTTGCTGTTTTAATCCATCCCAATAGGGCCCTGGTGGTCTTGGGCTGTACGGAGGTAGTCGGGTGGGTGGTTAGAGTAGCCTTTCCTTTCAGAGGGAGCGTTCGCTTGTAGCCTTGGAGAGTCGGCGTCCATTCGTCAGGCGTCTGGGTCGATGGGGCGTCTCTGCGAATCGATGGCACGCCTCGGCGATCCCTCGTCTCCATCCCTCCCTGAACTCCAATCGCTCGCTCCGGCTCCGGCCAGCAATGCCCCCTTAGCATCTCACTGCCACACACACACACACACACACACACGCGGAGGAACCAACAATAAATAAAATACTCACGGCATCCACAACAATTTGTCAGCGCATGTCAAATCGCAATAATTAAGCATTATTGATCTCTGATTTAATTAAGTTCATTAACGTAGGTCATGATTATATCTAATCAGAGGAGGGTCGGTGCAGAGGAGAGGGGAGGGACCATGACAAGGTCCGGCTCCACCTCCTGCTCTCCCCTACCAGCCCTTTACCAGCCCTTCTACTAGCCCTTCTACCAGCCCTTCTACTAGCCCTTCAACCAGCCCTTCTACCAGCCCTTCTACTAGCCCTTCTACCAGCCCTTCTACCAGCCCTTCTACTAGCCCTTCTACCAGCCCTTCTACTAGCCCTTCTACCAGCCCTTCTACTAGCCCTTCTACTAGCCCTTCTACCAGCCCTTCTACTAGCCCTTCTACCAGCCCTTCTACTAGCCCTTCTACTAGCCCTTCTTCTAGCCCTTCTACCAGCCCTTCTACCAGCCCTTCTACCAGCCCTTCTACTAGCCCTTCTCCATCTCAAATCTAATGTCTTCCATCAGCATAACCGCTGGGCCTTCTGGCTCTGTAACATTGGCCACAGTACTTCTACAGACGTGTAGTGGTCTGGCCCAGCTTCCCTTCCATCCCCGTGTGCCGTCACCTTGACACCTGGAGGTATCCGGGCCTCGCTCCTTCTGGTTTTTTCCTCCACATTCCAGTGAGCCAATGAACGTGAGGGGTGTTTGAACGGCTGCCCCGACTGTTGTTTCCTGCTTCTCTCCTCTGAGAAATGCCCCCGTGACACAGTCCTGCGAAATGGATGGCTAACAAAGTCACTCGCGTTTGTTGGCCATGAAATTCGTCACGTGGTTTTACTGAAGCTGCCCGTCAAACCTGATGAAGACATGAGACCACTACCCCCCCACATACACACGTGTTTGTAGAATCTAGTCACCAACCCGTAGCACTGTCCTTATTTCCTAACCCTAATACTAACCATTATTCTGACTGTTTCCCTAATTATACCCTAAACCCAGCACCTAAACCAGAAAATGACTATCCGTATGGGCACCGGCTGAAAAGACCTGGTGGGGGCTGAATTGTCAGGTTTCACTATCTTTCTGAGGACATCTGTAAACCAGGATCACATGCATATACACACACAGAGAGTGTGTCATACATTCCACACTTCCACTCATAAACATTTGTGTAAACATACTGTAGTAGAAAACCAGTGCAGATCATGTGTCTGTGAAGTTGTTGTTAGGGATGATAAACTGTTTCCCTGCAGACTTTTTTATTGGCCAAAATGACCCCTCAATGTTTGTATTGACTTGTATACAGTATAGTCAACCAGAATTGACCGTGTATGGAAATAACGTTTTCTGAATAATTTACTCTTAAGATAAAACAGAAATGGATGGAATTCGTGAAAGGATCTGCAACAAATGTGAGGAACAAATCAATGGAATTTTAAATGAATCAATGATACCTCAGGTTAAGATATACAGTCTAATACAATCTACACTAATTTACATTTGGAACTACCTTGATATCCCATGGACAAGACACAGAACTGGAATACATTCTGGGTTCAGTCCTGAATTGTTTGAATATGGAATCCTTTTGATACAGATGAATTAGTTATGTTGATAAGTACACCAATCTCTGTACGATCTGAGGTTCCAATCCCAAAAGCACACATCTCTCCCCCATTTCAAAGGCCCTTTCTCACCGGGTCTCCTCTCTTGATATCCCTCTGAAAATGAGATCAAACTCCTCTCTTCCTCTTTGCTGCCAATTAAATCTGGTTATTTTCCCTCTCTCTCTCTGTTCCTCGCCACCCATCCCTTTTTCTAATTAAAAGAGCACCTGCGTGGCGAAGCGCTCGGCCCTGGCTGCACCCAGCAGCCTGAGAGGGCCCAGGGCTGAAAACTCAATATTGGAACAGATATCCCCGGCCACTTTAGGGGCCCTGTGGTCTGGCGCCCGTCCAGAGGCGAGATGCTCCCTGTGTGGCCTCAGTTCTGAGGTCTTTCCAAGACCTTCCTCTCTGCCTGGTGCCTCCCCACTCCCACCTCCACCATCTATTTCTGTCTTTTACTCTCCAGCTACCGCTATGCGTCAGGCCTGAGGCTAAGAGCTGAGGTGAAGGTAGTCTCTGTGTACCGTATGTGTTGCGTTCCGTGTCAGTCGCGTGCAACACGCCCACGCGAACCTTGCCGAATGCCATTTGCGTGGTCGCAACCCCTTTCTCTTTCAGTGTCACTGTCTGTCTGAGGCGCGCGCACTCACTCGTTTCTGCCAGATTGGAGTTTGTTCTGTCAAGTTCAAGGTTAGCGAAGGTTTCTGTTTCGGCTCGTTTGTTCTTAGAGAGGGCAATGCGAGGTTTGGTGGAACAATGTCTTGGCACTGGCATAGATATCCGTGTATTATTTCAGCCTCTTGCTCTGCTTTCAGTTGAACGTTTTTATTACATTTAAATCAGTGTTGTAATGATGTTTAAGGTGAACTAGGCATTTATATTTAGTACAGCAGCACAGGATTCACTGAAGATTTATGGGCTTAGGTGTAAAAATGTCTGTACCGTATGCGCCCCCCCCTCTCTGCGTGTTTTAATTACATTTAACAGCTTTAAGTCCAGCTTGTATTTTGAGGAGAGAGATTTCACATGGGTGTTTGGCCTTGATGTGAGTGCTGTTCTGACTGCTTCCCGAGCACAGGCATTGTTCTCTTAAACAGCTGTCGTTTTGGTTGATTCAGAACAGATGGCACTCTGCATGTACATGTGTGTGCTCGAGCCTGGGCACGCACGCGTGTGTTCCTGTGTGTGTGTGTGTGTGTGTGTGTGCGTGCGTGTGTGCGTGTTTGTGTCTCTGTGTGTGTTTATACTGCACGATCAGGGTCGCCTGTTACGCTGTTTGGAATTGGATTACATTATAAGATATCCACCCTTTTAGCTACTCAGTGTTTCAATTGTGCTTTTTCCAAACAAGATTGTCGTCGCATCTGTTCACAAAATGTCAGGTGTCCCTTATAGGTAATGTGTCTAAATGGAACGATGTATTGTTCTCTAGATACAACAATCATCGTCAGGACCTGTATGACAAGGATGAATCTCAACTATCCTCTCAAGGCATTTTTCAACCATTTCAGCCGAAATGTTTCCAAAATAATTGACGCGAGAATACATTTCTTTGTTTTCCAGGAGTTGGACAGGCCTGTCAATGTACTTCACGTTCTATACATTCATATGTATTAGCACACTCGACGTTACCCATTCCGACTGGCTGCGTGTTAATGTGTGATACTGAGCACTAAGCAGCCTGCTTGCTCAGCCGAAAGGCCGCAGAGACTGCCGGGAGGAAGAGGGTTTTCACTGCGGCACGGTGACGGGGAGCTGCTGCGTGTTCCTGTGCATCTGTTTATCCCACGGCGTCACACTGCCAAAGGCAACAAAATGAACGCCGCTGACAATGACAGAGGTTTTCCCTGTGTCTGGGCTGATGCAGTGCTCACACCTTCGCTACCTCGCAGAGACAGAAGTCTGCAGTGGCACTGTCGGCTGTGAGACATGGCTGGCAGCTTCTGGAGCTAGATACCCATTTCCACTGATAAAGGATGAAACTGCACCTTTCCAAGTGGCACAAAAATGCTAATACGATACAGTTACTATACGTTCTGTCGGTTAAACTTTCTTACAGTATTGAAAGTCGGAGAAGTAAAAAAAGCTACAGAATTGACTGGAATTGTAAAGTTGGCTAGCCATTTGAAAGAAAAAGTGCTGTTAGATTGATTCTAGTGTCCTGTGTGAAAGGCGATACATAGATATCTCCTAGTTTATGTTATGAGCATTGAGATCATTCCCATTCAAGTGACCTTTAAACAGTTGACAGATGATAGAATGTTTGCACCGACACATCATGTTCAGTGTCATTCCTACTCTTCGTTTACATACCTGGACGATGAGTGATGGGAAGTTAGGAATCAGGTGCGGCCAGGGAATGCAAAGAATTACCCCAGTGTCCCGTCTGCATTGCATCCTGGGCTCTCAGCCCGCTGTTTTCAGAATCACAAAATAATATGTGCGTCTGCACAAAGTTAGAAAGTGCTTTTTTATTTGTATATTTACCTCTTACTGCAATACATATTTTATTGTTTTAAACAGGAGGGATTTGAATATAAATTGAAAGCATACACTCCCGGCTAAACTGTAAATAATAACTAAACTTTTGTAATTGAAGCAAATGTATTTTGTTCTGAGAGATTTGTCAGTCGAAACGTACACAGATTCATTTTTATTTACGAGAAGGCGAGCCTATGGCGGGTAATGAGTGAAAATGCATGCTTAATTTAAATGGTGAGTGTGTCTGTTAGGAAATGCATTAGAGGCTGAAGAAGAAGCGTAAGACATATTAATTGACAGACAGGAACTGCTGTCTCGGAGGTTGATACAAGTAATTTATTACTTCAGAAACGAATGCCACCTCCAGAATGTGCTTCATTAATTTCAAATTTAGTTTTAATTTCAAGCTGTTGCCCCTTGAGAAGAATAAGGCGGCAAGTTGTGTTTGAAGAGACATTTTTTCCTCTCCCTCTTCTTCTCCCTGTCTTTTCTCTGCAGTAAGAACAAAGGGGAGGGTAGTGGAAGTTTATTCCATTTGGAAACAACGTAAATGCAATGGGGAAGTGGAAATGGAATTACAGCAACAGTTTATGATATGAAGTAGTCTTGTCTATGATTGCTTTGTTTTCTCTGATATGGGAAAAAAACATTTGGTGCTTTCTATTTCATCAGCTGTCTGATTTGCAAGGCATTGCAAAAATGCCACATTGGAGATCTTCATCGGTAGACATAGTGGGCAATTTTAATAACAATCCTCTCCGTTTCTCTGTTTCCCCAGCGTACGCCCCTGAGGATGAGAAGGAGGCTGCCCTGCTCGATGAGGACCTGGAGGGGGAGGACTCAGCCGTGGAGGAGGAGCCTGCGGTCAAGTACATCTGCCAAGACAAGGATTTCCTTCTCAACGGTCGGCCTGCTTTCCACGATTCCCCGGTGGCTGACTTCTCCGGCCACGAGATGGACAATGAGTCTCACCTGAGCGAGTCCAGCGACCGTATGTCGGACTTTGAGAGTGCCTCCCTCAAAAACGAGGAGGTTGCCAAGGTGCCCCCGACATCCCCGTCGCCGTCTTCGTCCGTCATGTTGGCCACCGCTGTGGCCACGTCCGCCGAGGACCCCGCAACCACCGGGCCGGACAGCCTGGAGCAGATGAAGGCCATCTACACCAGCTTCCTGACCAACTCTTACTGGTCGTCCCTGAATCTCAACCTCACCCAGCCGCCCGCCGTGGAGAAACCTCCGCGGAGTCACAGTAGCAGCAGCAGCAGCAGCAGTAGCAGCAGTTGTGGCAGCAACGGGAATGGTTACGACTGGCACCAGTCTGCCGTGGCCAAGACGCTCCAGCAGGTCTCTCAGAACCAGAACCGGCTAAGTCACCCAGCAGTGGAGCAAAACAACCTGTTCAGCACCGTGCAGCTTTACCGGCAGAGCACCAAACTCTATGGCTCCATCTTCACGGGTGCCAGCAAGTTCCGCTGCAAGGACTGCAGTGCTGCCTACGACACACTGGTCGGGTTGACTGTGCACATGAACGAGACAGGCCACTACCGAGATGACAACCACGAGACGGACAGCGAGGGCACCAAGCGCTGGTCCAAGCCACGCAAGCGGTCTCTTCTGGAGATGGAGGGGAAAGAAGATGCGCAGAAGGTCCTGAAGTGTATGTACTGTGGACATTCATTTGAATCTCTGCAGGACCTCAGTGTCCACATGATTAAGACAAAACACTACCAGAAAGTACCTCTGAAGGAGCCAGTGACCCCTGTGGCAGCTAAGATCATCTCCTCAGCCCGCAAGAGAGCCCCCATTGAGCTTGACCTACCAAGCTCCCCAGACTCCAACGGGGGCACCCCCAGACCCTCACTAAATGACCCAAATGACCCTCTCCAGAAGGTATCCAACCCCTATATCACCCCAAATAACCGCTACGGACACCAGAATGGAGCCAGCTACGCGTGGCAGTTCGAGTCCAGGAAGTCCCAGATTCTGAAATGCATGGAGTGTGGCAGCTCCCACGACACACTCCAAGAGCTGACTGCTCACATGATGGTGACTGGTCATTTCATCAAGGTCACAAACTCTGCCATAAAGAAAGGCAAGCCCATCATGGAGTCCCCGTCGACACCTGTTCCCGTCGTTTCCGCCGGTGAGGAGAAGGTCCAATCCGTTCCTCTGGCAGCCACAGCATTTTCCCCGCCTCCCCCGCCCATACCTCCCCCATCTAGCGTCTCCCCTTCCATGACTGTGGAGATTAAGAAGGAGGAAAAGGAAGAGGAGTGCACGAAGGAAACCAACAGCAGCCGCAAAGCCAGGAAGACCGGAGACGACGAGACGGAGGAGAAATTCGATATCTCCTCCAAATACTCCTATTTAACAGAGGAGGATCTAGAAGAGAGCCCTAAGGGTGGGTTTGACATCTTGAAGTCCCTGGAGAACACAGTGACGTCCGCCATCAACAAAGCACAGAACGGTGCTCCCAGCTGGGGGGGCTACCCCAGCATCCACGCTGCCTATCAGCTTCCCAACATCATGAAGCTCTCCCTTGGTCACACGGGGAAGAGCTCTCCTCTCAAGTACATGTTTCCCGGGGGTGAGATTCTTTCCCCAAATGCCAAAAACCAACCACTGATCTCCCCTCCCTGTCGTCAGACCTCTCCTCTCCCCAAAAACAACTTCCATGCCATGGAGGAGTTGGTCAAGAAGGTGACTGAGAAAGTAGCGAAGGTGGAGGAAAAAATGCGCGAGCCTAGTGTAAGGGCGTCCCCGCTGAGAAGAACCACGCCATCCCCCTGCAGCAGCGAGGCAGGGGAGTCAGCCAGGGGGGATTCCCCCAAAGACAGGAGAGGGTCTAAAACCCCTGAGAGCATCGGAGGAGGCAGTCACAAAGAGTCTAACGGAGACGCAAATATGAAAGATTCAGTGGAGAATGGGACCGAGTCCACTGTCAGATCCCCCATCTCCGCTCTGTGCGGCAGCACAGCCATCATTACCGACCACCCGCCAGAGCAGCCCTTCGTCAATCCTCTAAGTGCGCTTCAGTCAGTGATGAACGTCCACCTGGGTAAGGCAGCTAAACCTGCTTTGCCCTCCCTGGACCCGATGAGTATGCTCTTCAAGATGAGCAACAGCTTGGCGGAGAAGGCTGCTGTTGCTGCTTCCACGCCGGCTCAGACCAAAAAAAACAACGAGCACTTGGATCGCTACTTCTACCATGTCAACAATGACCAGCCGATAGACCTGACCAAAGGCAAGACTGAAAAGAGTAGCTCTCTGGGTTCATCTACATCCACGCCCTCCTCGGTCTCCCCCTCCTCCACAGTCACAATGGCTAAGGCCTCATCTGCTGTGGCCTCCTTCATGTCCAACTCCCCGCTACGCGAGAATGCCTTGTCCGACATTTCCGACATGCTGAGGAACCTCACCGAGAGTCAGGTCTCCAAGTCCTCCACGCCCACCAGCTTGTCGGAAAGGTCCGACATTGAGGGTGCCACCCAAGAGGACCTAGAGGAGATCTCACCTGCCCAAAAGCGCAAGGGCCGGCAGTCCAACTGGAACCCCCAGCACCTGCTCATTCTCCAGGCCCAGTTTGCATCCAGCCTTCGGCAGACTGGCGATGGAAAGTATGTGATGTCAGACCTGAGCCCTCAGGAGAGAATGCACATATCACGTTTCACAGGCCTCTCCATGACCACCATCAGCCACTGGCTGGCCAACGTCAAGTACCAGCTGAGGAGAACCGGCGGGACAAAGTTCTTAAAAAACCTGGACTCAGGCCATCCAGTGTTCTTCTGCAGCGACTGTGCTTCTCAGATTCGTTCCCCCTCAACTTACGTCAGCCACTTGGAGTCTCACCTGGGCTTCAGGCTTAGAGACCTGACCAAACTTTCTGGAGAACAGCTCGTCAGCCAGATCTCACGTCACACCAAAAGCCTGTCTGAAAAACTGCTGTCCAACCACTCCCACTCCAACCCTCACCCCCTCTCTCATGCCCACTCCCCGTCTCCGTCTCCTGACGAGGACGGAAACGGCACCTCCTATCAGTGCAAACTCTGCAACCGGACTTTTGCAAGCAAGCACGCGGTCAAGCTCCACCTGAGCAAGACCCACGGGAAATCCCCAGAGGATCATCTTATGTATGTCTGTGAGCTGGAGAAACAGTAGCACTAAGCCTTGGACATGCTGCACTCTCTCTCTCGCTCACTTACTCTCTTTGTCTTTAGCGTTCACAGACATTTATTTCCAAAAGGACTATTAAGTGATAAAACTGCACAAAGATGCCATACAACTACTGTTTAGTTTCGGCACATGGTTTTGATTTTCTTTAAGGTAGACTCACTCTGGCCCAAAAAAGCTTTTGTTTGTTTATATTCTCCTTTTTTAAAGATGGTAATTTTTTTAAATGTGCAGTGTTGAAGAAAGAGGTGCTGTAGTCACTGATGAAACTTATGAAGGTTTAAAAAAAGATTTTAAAATGAAGTGGTATGTATTTGCAAAGTTGTGTAAATTGGATTTGATTTCCTTATATTTTGGCATCCCTGAGATGCAATAAGCTGCATGCATAAATGAGACAGTTTAGTTATTTGGTAACTAAATCTGGTGCACTTTTCTTTTTTCTCTTTCCCTCTCTCTTTTTGTTAATGTGATCTTTCCGTGCTGGTTTCAGCATCTGAAATTTAACCCTCTGAGTACGGCCAAGCACTTCTACCCCAACGATCCAAAACCCCTATCCAAACAAAAATATTTCAGATTGGAATCAACCAAGCTATTGTGTGGTTCATAAGATGCACAAGGAGAGTACTAGAGGTTAATTTCCAACACAGTCTCTAAACATGCATTGTATGTGATGCAAAATCTAAATCTGAAGTCGTTTACTTTGTTTAATCAGGGGCCTTTATGAATTCAGGTCTATGTAAAAATGTATATAAAAACATATATACTAATTCCTGTCTAAATTATGCATCATTTTTATATTTTTAATTTAAGAGGAGTATGACTATCTACTGGTGCACAATATATGAAGACATTAATGAAATTGTTTTGCACAATAGTTTTATAAATATGTTATTTAAACAAATGATATGAAAATAAGAGGGAAAAAATTACAAGAATCTTTTATTTCAACCTCGTGCTCAAAGGGTTAAACCTCTAGTACAAGACAGTACATGTGCTGATATTTGAACATTAAAAGATGTTGTACAAAATATGTTACTTTATGAAGTAATGAAGATTTCCACATGTAACCTCTTATTTATAAGCGCCCTTGGTTGTTGTTTCATATTGTAGAATGCTTTTTTGATTGGTCGTTTCTTTTTTGTTCTGTCTGATTACTCTCCCACAATTCCTAACTGCAGCTTCATCTTTTTGGGATATGAAAGGTAACCATGGTTATCTCACCTCTGACTGACAGTTCTGCTACATGTTTGGCAGTTAATTTGCTGAAGTAACTGACAGCTGCCAGTGTACGGAAATCGTATGTGTAAAATATTGGCATGTAAACAGCACAGACACTGTAGTGCATTCTGTGCCGTGTTTTTTTCCGTTGTTGTTGTTGTTGACAATGAAGCACCCATTATATGACTTCATATAACCTTTTTTTCTACTCCAGCATTAAAACGAAACCGTTTTTTGCAATAACACTGCGTGTCATGGCTCACAATTATGTCGGCGCTGTGCGTTTTCTAATGAGCACATTAAACTGAAATTGTGTCAGCGTCTGGCTGTGATGAGTTCTAGACGAGGTTGCGGTGAGTGGCAGGGCCCTGTAGAAGCAGCCACACCATTATCCTATTTGTCCACAAAGCTCTGTCTGGAGCGGGAATGGTCTCTGGGACATATGAGGAGCCACTATGCCAAGCCGCTGAGACAAAGACCACCCAAACACTGTACTGTGGCGGTATAACATGTCCATCAAGTGTGTCTGTCAGTAACCAATTCTCTTTTTTGCAATCTCCATTTAAATATGTTGGGCTACGTAAGAAAACATAAATAGAAACTGCATACTGAATGCTGAACTATATCTAAGCCGTCTGGCATTTCTATTCACAAACACAACAACATGTGAACTGAGATGCCCTTCCCCCTCCATCTCCTTGACTGGATGCAGCAGATAATTGCATAAACCCTGGCATTAGCTGTCTCATTTTCACCATTCACCATTCGCTGCTCTGTAATTAGCCCGGGCTTCCATTTTGAATGTACAGTAGATGTTGAAAACAAACAGGAGGAACACAGTTGTTTAAGCCTCATGGGGGGGATGCAACCATGATGAGCTCATGACTTCCAAGTTCTATAAGCAGCAACAATTACGCACATTCTATCAGTACAGTTAGGTAGTTCGTTACATACCAGGTCTATTGCCTTGCCTGCATCAGGGCATTCGTACCCGAGAGTTAGAGAAGGAGGATTGCTTCTCAACATCATCTTTTGTCCTTACAGTTTGTTTTCATCTTTTAGCTGCCGAATATGTTTCACGTCAGGTCCTGTCACCGAAACTACCTCACAGATAAACTCCTACACAAAGTTAAAGACCAACAACCGCGTGCGCACACACACACACACACACACACACACACACACACACAGACTCTCACACACTCCGGCAGCCAGGTAGAGCGACTTCATCCGTGGTGACAAGGTGCCGCTGTGTGTGAAAATGTCAGCCTTCACAGCCGTGTCTGACGTCTGGCGCCGTATTTAAGGCTCTCATTAGTCGCAAAGAAAATATGCGTGAAATTGAAGTGTAAGAAAGCCATTTTCTCTCCCCTCTCACATCCAGGGAGCGTAGAGTCGGCTGGGCTTATTAAGGTTCAAAACAGGCATGGAGGAGACAATGTGTAGCCAGAATACTCATATGCAGACGCACAGACTTATGCACACTCACACGCACGTACACACACACTTATCCGCTACGTATTCCTCACAATCTCTGAGACTACAGGCTTCATGTCTACAGATATGCGGTATGGATGTACTCAGTTTAAAATGACTATCAAAAGAACAAATGTATGGAGGATTTCAAATATAGGGCTTTTACATGACAGGACATTGGAGTGCTGTGCCAAATTTGAGAAGGAAACATCCCTATTTGATGAAAGAAATGCACAAGCTCCAAAAAATCTGCTATAGAAATGAACATTGTAATTATGTTATGGATATGTTGTCTGGTGCGTGCACACACATGCTGCCTCATTGTAACCAAAACAATATCGACGTCCTGGCTGGAGCCTACGTTACAACACAGCCGATGTGCAACTTTAAGCTGCTCAGACTCGGATCCTTTATGTGGCGAGGTGTACTGACGATTCAGATAGCTTTATCAGGTGTAACATAATACGCCCTCGATGGATCCTCTCTGCACAATGAATTCAGTCGGCATAAAACAGACAAAGCCCTAGAACAGGCTGACGCACACACACATACTTGAATACGACGTAATAAAACGAATTCATAGCTATCAATTTGAACTTCTGAAGATGTTTTTATCTAGTCAAGGACTGCGATTCCCCTTTTAGGTTTCCCCTTTTATTTCTTAAAATGAGTGTTACAAATCTGTAGGCCTACCTGCCACTCAAAATGATTCCATGAAGCGAACCAGCGTTTTTTTAAGTACTACCTCAGACGCTGATAAGGTGAAATCCTTGTGTTTTAGACGATTGGGCTGTTGAGCTTCGGTGATTCAGGATGATAGGCGCATTTGTACATAAATTTACAGGTTGTAAAGTTAGACGTGAGCCTGACCTTAACAGACAGAAAGTCAACATCAGACATTAGACATTTATCCAGGGGGATAAAACATCTACATACTCTATGAGTTGAAAACCATCCAACGGGGCAAGGGTGAGGACCGCTAGGAATATATTTTTGTAATTTCATATATTACCAGCTCCATGGGGTCATCAAGCATTATCAACGCAATTCTTTAACCAAGTGAACTAAACGGTTTAAGCCATTGACTTTGACAGCAAAATGAGAATCCCTTTAATGTTATATTTTAATGTTTAAGCCTCATCCAAACCTTCAACTTTACAGTAGTCATTCTGAATCCATACCTTACCCTAAGCTTAACACCAAACCTTTACTGAAAGCATCTTCATTCAAGGGTAAGGCTAGTATTCCCTCACGGACAGTTTATTAGATACACCACTGCATTCAATAAAATCGATTGCTACTACAGACAGTCTTGTGGCAATTGGCTGGCTAAATGAACCTGACAGATAGACACTGAGGCATGTTGTTACTGTTCCATTGAACATCAGAATTCACAGCAGCCTACCACACCACATTGTGCTATCAGCTAAACATGGCTAGAGCACAAGATGTTACTGACACTGGATCACCCACCGGTTAGCCCGAACCCCACCGGTAAGCCACGAACCCCACCGGTTACCCCGAACCCCACCGGTTACCCCGAACCCCACCGGTAAGCCCGAACCCCACCGGTTAGCCCGAACCCCACCGGTAAGCCCGAACCCCACCGGTAAGCCCGAACCCCACCGGTTAGCCCGAACCCCACCGGTTACCACGGACCCCAACGGTTACCCCGAACCCCACCGGTTACCACGGACCCCAACGGTTACCCGAAACCCCACCAGTTACTCCGAACCCCACCGGTTAGCCCGAACCCCACCGGTTACCCAGAAACCCACTAATAACTTTCACCCTACACTAAAAATGGTCTTATTCCTCAAAGGGGAACAGGTCCCGGCAGGTTCGATTTTCCAAGTTTGTCCCCAACAGGGTAACGAAACCGGTAACCACACACGCACAAACACACACACACACACAACAGTGATTGCCACATTAGGCCTGAATGTATTCACTCCACTGTTGACCCAATGTTGTTTGCTGTCTGGAGATGTCTTTGAGCCTAAGGAACTACTTCAACCTGTGTTATTTGCTAATCATTCACTATTCTAACAACGTCTTCACCTTGGAACAAGCCCTGTTAGACATGTTAATTTAAGCAGGACCAGTAAATTCTCTCTAACACCCGCCCCCCCACCACAAAAAAAAAACACTAATGTGAAAAATACTGGCATGCGTCTAAATCATGGGCGTGTCCTGCTGACCTGACCGCTAGCCCCGTCTGCGGAGAGAGGGGAGTGGATCGGGGGACGACAGGAAGAAGCAGGGAGAGTGGTGCGATAGCTAGTCCTGCACCATCGTAGATCTTCTGGCCGTCACGTTACCAAAGTATCTTAAAATAACGTGGGTGATGAATGTGCAATTTCCCTAATTTACGGGGCTGTAGTGTGCTCAGGGCTACATGCGGGATGGAAATCTTAAATGGGGCTTGAACAGCACTCCTCACAACAAGAAATCAATATGCCATGTAGCTAGGGAACTATCTCCTCTTGCAAAGGATCGTGTGGGTAATTTCCTCTAAACGCCACAAACATCGTTCACGCTTCCCTGCCACAAAATATCATTGCACGTTACACTCTTCTGTAGCACATCGACAACTGTGTTCTGGATTGCAAAACAGGGGCCGGACATCAGCTTTAGGTTACAGGTCAATCACACCGAACACAGATTAACAGAGATTTTATATTAATACCACACAAAACTTTTATGAACAAAAACCTAATGTGACCAATCTATATTTACTTAATATATGCCAAATTATTACCATTTCTCGAGTAAAAGTATTATTCCCTCAACTTTTCAAGGAGGATGAAATGAAGAGCAACAGCAAAAAAATACATAGAACAGAAGGTTTAAAATTATGAGACCACTGCTAATGAAACGCTTCTGATCCTCACTCAAAACCTTCCTATACAAAATTTCTGGAAAGGAAAGAAAACGGGTTTTTTTCCGGAGCTGTCTATAAGTTCATCCCTTTCCCGATTTCATCATCAATTGCATAAAAAGCACTCTCATCTCAACGAATTGGGGAGTGTTGAAGATCACCGCCAGCATTCCAGTTTGGCAACCCTGTGGTTCCATGGGTCAGCGAATGTCAGGGTATGCCAACTCACATGACGGCCACCGTTAGTTTTGCATGGCTGAACATTTTCAGTACAGGCTAAAGCTTTATTTATCTACAAGCTAATCCATTGTGATTTGGCAGATAAAAGCATTCTTTGAAGGAGGATGATATGGAGAGGGTTCACACTAAAAGTATGCATATGCACTCATTTGGCCAATGCTTCTAGTTTTCTTCAGTGCTTGTTTCTGTAACATGCATTTTTCTTCTAGATCCATTTTTTTCCACTTTTGTCCCTGGTATTCACAGCAAAATAATTTAGTTTACCATTAAATCTAAAGCTTGTTGGTGTTCTACGGAACCACCACAAAGAATCTAGTCCACAAGATCAAAAAACTAATGTAGCTGCAGCTGCTTGATACTAAGTTTGACTTGTGTGAAAAGACAACTTGGGAACAATTCCGTCTCACCATGACAACAAGACTGTAAATTATGGACCCATCTTGACTAGATGTATGTTATGAACACCCAAAACAGGTCCTGGCTTGCCAAACGTATGCATAATGTATTGTCTGGATAAAAAGGGATTGTCTGTCCACTGTTGATTTTAAATATAGCATAGCTGATATAGATTTATTTTCCAGCAGGTTCACAAGCCAATGCCGTTATTGACATTCTTGATTAGGCTACCTGCCGATTGCTTTGAACTGAACAAAACACATTGCCTTTATTGAGAGGTGTGGAGGCTATGCTTGGTTGTATTCTAATGAAAAAAAAGTTTTTTTACATGCAAAGTTAAAATCACATTACTGTTTTTCCATTCACTTAAGAGCCATGTATGTCACAGGCTGCTACATCAAAATTCTTAACATACACAAAAGCATTTCTGCTGAATGCAGCTCTTCAATCGCATTATAGTTTAAAAACGGTAAAGCACTGGCTTCAACACTGCCAACTTCCACATGTTTGGCACTAGTGCTGACCTCACGGCAGCAGATAAGAGCTTAAGAGGTTTTGTCTATAGTTGAGCAACTCATTACTTTCCCTAGTCCATTGTGGTACTGCAGTCCTAGGGGAGAGGGATAAAACTATTCGAAACAACACTATCCCTTTCACAATGTCAACAAAAGGCCAAGCAGTGTTCTTCCACAGGCCTCTATTTAACGGTAGAGTTAAACAAACACAGGCCTAGCCCTGCTGACCTGTCACTCACCCCGTGACCCCTAGACAAGTGTTAGCTACTGGTGGTAGTCCGCCATCATACCCACTGAACTGAGATCTGTTCACAGGCTAAACCTTTAGAAATATTTGATTTTGAGTGAGTTCATTACCATTCTCTAAGTCCCACCTCTAATGGACCATGTTAGGGCAGCACAATCAACAAAATCACCCCGTTAAACCTTCAGATGCTTGCCTTCCTTCCCTGAAGTGTTGTAAGTCTCACATTATAAAGCACAACAATATCAGTGGCTGATTTCAAATGTTATCGTTTACTGAAATTAATAATTTCAGTTTCAAGAAGATTCTATCTTCTCCAAGCTGATTGAAACTATATTGAAAATGTGCCTGACTTGTTGTTCTCGTGTTTCTTTAGATAAGATGTGATCTAGTTGGGTTTATTTGGCTTTTTTCACAGATACAGTTCTTACTGTTACAGCTCAGTGTGTTTTCTTTAATTAACAACCTACAAACACACAACTTCACGTTTCACTTAGAATGAACACCGTTCTTGTTCTTTTATATTAACTGATGTTGTTCCAAAAATCGTCGTTGTTCGTAATTCACTACAGTGGGACCAAGTCATTGTTTTACAAGTCACAAGTAAGTCTCAAGTCTTAGCATTCAAGTTCCAAGTCAAGATAAACCAGTGCCAAGTCCAGTCTCAAGTCCTAAACTATTTTTGAGTCGTAAACAAGACATAATGTGCTATTCATTAAATGTTATATTCATTCCATATTTATAACAATAGAATTAGATACTATATTACATTGGCAAAAATCATGAATTTTTTCAATATATTATACATTTCCATGGAAATACATGGGCAGCCATGAGAAAGACACATTAATATGATCATGAAACCAGAAGAGGAACCAGACAAGCCCAGCTAGCCTGCAATTAAAATAAATATATATTGTAAACCTCACTGAATTTGAACATGGGTATCCTATGTGAGAGGCTTTAACCAATACACTACAGGGCTATACGTTTCACCTGTTGATTGACGCCCTTGAGCATTTAGTTAAACTGACTAGCATTTCTAGTTAAGTTTACCTACACCACAAATACCATTTATGAACTATGGCTTTTGCCACTATGCAATTTTAACAGCTTATTAGCCAGTAATAAGCTGACTAGTATCTATTAACTTCTTATATACAGCCAAGAATTGAGCAATTGATAGCGAGACTGAAGATGAACTTTTCATTTCATGGAACAAAAACAGTTTTTCTTTCATTCGTGAATGACATTGATAGGTGTCGATAAATAAATTGCTTCTATGTCTAGTGAAAAGACCAGAGAATCGTGGAAACCCCAACTCTGTTACTGCCCAAGGTGTTTTATTACCCCCCAAACCGTGCACAGTTGTCTACCTCGAAAATCCACTTAAGTTTAGGCATACTATAACGTAACTTCTGAATGTTGTATGTTGCCAGCTAACTTATGCCAATCCTGACCAAAAACGCATGTACGGATGCATTCTACTAAACTTCAAGTAGGCCTACAATTTGAACAACTGAGGATCGCTATGCGTCGCAATCAGGCGATGTGGGCTTGTACACAAACGCCCAACCTTAACACATACGCGCACAAACACATACACACACACACACACACACACACACAGAAACGCGTGTGTAATGATAGGGTTGTGTGGTTACAGTAAGCAAACGTATGTCAATGGTTTTAGAAACAGGTGTATCGTTAGACATGATTTCGTTTACCAACTGACTAGCCACTTGTAGCTCAATATTCTGTGTAATGATCACGTTCCCGTGCTGACTGACAGTGTTGAGGCCCACTGATTTAATGTAAGGTGGGCCTATGTACATGCTACACTAGTAAAGTTATCGCTATTGGCCACAACTCACCGTTCTTTGTGCAGCTTCAGATTTCGTTGTAAGTTGTTGTACCACCGTCTGTAATTTTCTTCTTGCATGTTTGGGAAGTTGCAATCCTTTTTTGGACTACAGCATATATACATCCAAAAACAATCATTTTGGGGACCATCTTATCAAGGGCTCCGTCTGAATTCACCCGCCGATGTTCCGCACTACCACGCGATACTTTTTTGCCGCAGTTTGATTGGCTGCAGTCGGATTCAAGTTCAAATCCATTAAATGAAGAGTTGATGTACCGCACACTTTTAAATTGCGTATTTTTTATATTTGGGCTTTGGGAGCGTTTCAAGTCGATTCGAGGCAAAAAGCTCAAGTCCAAGTAAAGAGTCATTGGTGTTAAACTCAAAGTTGAGTTGCAAATCTTTGATTTTGTCAAGTGGATTCTAAAGTCATCATATTTGTGACTCCAGTCTGACTCGAGTCCACACGCTTGATTTCGGTAATAATTCGCACTCTAGCTGACCATCACGTATTGTGGAGCCGTTTAGATAGAGGACCAATCCCTTTATCGGTGAAGTGGATCTTTAAGTGGCTATCGTTCCTATCATTCCCAGTGATCGCAATGTCTGGGCTCAGTTCCTCCAGAGGTCGTTCTACCGTGCCAGTGCGAGGAAGCCGTTCACTCTCGGCCTTCCTATGAGGAAATATCTTCCCTGGTCACAGGGGTCACACAGCCAAAGCTAGGCGATAAGGGAAAGCTCTTCGAGCCACTTAGAATGCGTCCGATAGTCTCATCTCGTCCTGTGGACTGGTGTCCATCTCCATGGATTATTCCAGTGGATGTTCAGGGCTAGAACACTAAGTCAAACACAAGCCACCCTTCCCCCAAGGAGCTAATAGAAGGAAACGTTATTACGAGGTCACATCCACAACCCCACTCAGTATGAACAGTCATGTTTTTCTTTTAATAGCTGAAGCGCAGATGCCCTGGAGGTGTCTCAATCTTCACTGAGATTGTGCCAATAGCACAAACACAAATGGAATACTGTTTCAACACACAGCAATATGGTGGTGCTTGTTGATCTTAATACCTTAATGCCCCAGCAAAATGAATGTCAGTAGATCTATCCCACATTTGGTACAATTTGCTCCCAGGCATGAGTTGCATTCATTTCATTTATATTTTTGAAAGTAAACATGGAAGATTTTGGGTTTGACGTGTTTTGCCAAGATTGCAACACATTTGTGACTATCAAATAACCAAAACAAGAAATTGTCACCTGAACAACATACAGCAGTGTCAGACCACAGTGATATTGCACCTATATGTTAATATGAAAGGGACCAGCATCAGATGTGACTAATGTGACTGGTAGATTTGGTGACATCATGTGCCTCATGAGAGGTCCATGTAACTTTAGCGGTTAAACAGGGTGGGGGTGGTTCCCGCTCGAATCAGAGATTCTCTCTATGGCTGAGCTCCAGGGATGACACCCGCTCACCAGTCCTCTTAAAGCTCATTAACACGCTTAAATTATTTCCTCCCACAAGCACCTTAATTAATACACACGTCCAGACCACGTCTGGTCGCACAAATTGATTACAACATCAGACCTGGTGTCTGCAGTTCTCATCAGCTCCATGTGCAACAAAGGACGAGCAATCTTGGAGGTGCTCACAGGCTTGGAATTATGTAGAAAGCATATTACATATGCCAGACATTTTTATGATATAACCAGTTCTGTTTTTCCACAATCCCATGCTAATGGACGATGGGAGTTAATATATGCACACACACCAAACAAAGGAGTGCAGTAATCACCCCATCTTTCCCACAGAAATCTTCACTAGTGCTGTGGCGCTGCTCAGGCTGTGTAATTTCAGGCTTGGCCTCAATCACTGGCATTACACATAATTTGAGTCCTGAAGGGGTTAATTAAGGGCTGAGATAAAATCCTAAATTAATTGGTTCATGTCTGAATAAGAAGAACATCTTGGCATTTCCGTACATTAAAACAAGTTTGCATTTAATTGCCATGGACATGTAAATAGAATCGTAATAATGGAAAGGTGAACTAACACCATGATAGAAAAATCGACTACACCTAGAGGAAATTATGGTAAAGGAGTTTTTTTTTTAATGGGGTCAGTTTGTTTAAATCTCTGTTTGAAAAAGACACACAGGACACAAGAGAAAAGACGGGGAGCGGTAGGTGTGTGCATAGTGAAGGAACTTCCTCAGTGTGGGTATTTCTTTTTTTTAAGGGAAGGTGCAGTGACGGCCGTCACGCCTCAGTGGCCATGAAACAGAGTCGGCAAAAAGCTGAAGGAGTGCTCTCCTCCTGAAAGGCTCATCAGGAGTTGTCATCGCTCTAATGAATATCATTTAAATTGCTTTGTATATCGGAGTGAGTTTGGATGTCGATTTAATTTGCGCATGTGTTTGAGTTCTTCTGCTCGGCTAGGCGAACGGAGAGCGCTAGACTAATGAAAGGAGAGCCGGGGTGACAGCGTGATGAGACTCGACCCAATCAGATGGGTTTGAAAGGAAATTCTGACAAGCCGGAGAATAAAACACACACATACACAGAGTGCACATTTCGGGAAGTAACTGCAGAGCCGTTCGTGTTATCAAGACTCCCAGTGCATTGTGGGAGTGGGAGCATTGCTCCTGTTCTAATTTGCAGATTTTACTGTTTGTGGGGTGGGCTAATGAACGTCAGGGAGCATCCCAGAGCTAGGGATATGTAAAATAAAACCAAAAGTATTTCCTGTGGAGGAATCATCTGCGGTTTTAAGCATGGCCTTATCAAAATGAAATTACAATATATGCTGATAGTGTATTTCAAAGCCTCCCTTCCCATCGTCCTTTCCCTCCCCCCTTCATGTGTGCGTACAGTACTTCCACTTCTGGCTGTAAGCCGTGAAATATTACAACCTTTTCCAAAGCAAAAGATATAAATCCATATTGAGGAATTGCAAAAACAGCACAAAGCATTTCCAGCCAAGGCGGGATCTAGTCAGGCGCTTATGATTTAGCATTGCAGGTGTATCTGGAACTGGGAGCGGCAACAGACAGAACCGTGTCCGCACACCTTATTCCTTCCCCAGCACTTACATATGTAACGTGTGTTTAATTACAATTTCCCCGGGTATTTAATCAAGTCAAACCCAATTATGAATCACCACTTACCAATTAATATAATCAATTAGACATTCATGCTTGTCATTTCGACGTCGTGTCACAGATGTGGAATGTGTATGGCGAATTCACCACATTATCATAGTCATCATGGTCATGGAAGAAAGAGGGGAGCAGGTTAATCAATCATGGTTTTAACGGCTCTAGTGCTAGCTTTAATGCGCTAGCCTGTAGATGTAACTGGCTATGGCTGTCACTATCCACACCTGACTTCTTTGGACCCTTCTGCACCTTAGCAGAGGCTAAACTAGTGCGATGTATAAAAAGAAGAAATAATAAAAAGAAAATATACACTGGAGTGAAAGCTGTCATCTGAAAAACCTCTCTTGGGTTAGCACAAAAAAAGGTCTGCAAGTATCACTGGAGCCCAAGAGAGAGGCAGCGTACTGGACAGGCCACGCAAGTTAAACAGACACACATAATAGGATATTACACTTTAACGACCGCATATTCATTCCAATCATCTGGGAAAGGAATGACCAAACTTCAGTCTCCAAAATTTCATTGGTGCCGCATTGGAAAGGTGGAATTTATGGGGCCTTTTGTTAAAAGGGTATATGCTGAGCAGGAAAGTTCTCCAGGCCAGTTACTGAGACTGCCCATGACATATGTCTTCATTTGAGAGACCTCAGCTCATGCCAGGGTGGAACTTTTATTGGCAGTGCCTTGCTTCCCCCCCGAGTGCTATAACTGTTGCACAGGAAATAAAGAATAAATGCCAAGAAACTTCCTAATGCTACGAGTGGTTTCATTACTTTGACACTGGTCTAATGTGGGGAAGGTGGAGGAAGTGAAGGTCCACATACAATAAGATCATTCCACGCTTTGGTTACTGTATTTTTGGAGACATACACACAGTGACGCCGACAGGGGGGGACAACCAGTAACGTTGTCCCGGGCCCAAGGATGGGGGGGCCCATTTGGATATAATTATTTATTAGTCAGTCAATCTCGGTATTACTATACAACCCTTAACAGACAGTTACTGTGGTGCATGCGGATATTTACAGATCTGTTACTTCAGGCAACCCTGGTGAGCCATTGCCCTGAAACCTTTCCTGAACGTACCTTTAATAAGGCCGGGCAATCAGACAAAGGATAAGAAATGAAATCTCATTGGAAGAATCTGCAGGCAGCTGATCTGATGATGAGATGAGAGGTTCATGACGAGGTTAGGTCAGGAAGATCTCTCCCCTTAACTAACCTGCATCTTGACAAGGCAATCAAGTCCCCCGGAGCGTAATTAAATGATAAGTTCATATTTGAGGGACAATTGTGTGGCGTCGGCGCAGTTGTCAACGCGCTCTCCGGTGTGATGAATACCCTTATTAGCAGCCACAATGCACTTTGTCAGAGAGGGCCGAACGGAGGATCCCAGGATGAGCCTCCCCCAGCTAACCACCCACGCAACGTGGCGAATCGCTACCCCCAACCCCGTTCCCCCCTAATAGTCAGCCCCCTTGTGATCGCTTAAGATACTGTATCCTCGGGAAAGGGCAGCTGGAGGTAAACACTGTCGCATGAGGGAACGTGCTCCTGTAAATCAACTAAAGATGATGTAAGCGTGCGCTGAACTGTTTGATATGCAAACGGCTTTCCTATGCAAAGCCGGCAGCTTAGATGCACCAGCGTAACTGAGGCCCAGGTGAATTCAGCTCCGGTGCGCCAATTGTCAGACACCCAATTGGACAGAGGTATGGGAATAGTTAGCAATGTTTGGCTGCAGTGTTAGCCCTACGCTTTTCTTCCGTTCTGTTCATACGGAGATCATCTTCGTAAAGGCGAGCAGATATACCCAGCCGTTGAAAGGTGAGTAAACATTACACTATGGCCCCCATTGAAAAAACAGAGTTTTTTCCCCCTCCCCTGTCTCTGTAAAATCCCCTCCCTTCCCTTTGAACAGCACGTCTTTAAGTCCCATTTGCTTTAATCCTGCGTGGTGTGGCAGTAGCAGCAGCGCGGCAGGACTCCATTGTGACACTCTCATTGTGTCTGGAGCATAATGCGGCCTCTGTTGTCTAGCCAGCTTCCCCCTCCAAACACAGCTTGTGTTTTCAATGGATACTTCCCTCGCTTAAGAAAATAAACCTGCAGCCTTTGACAGCATCCTCAACTGTACTGGGAGAGGCAGAGCGCGGCTGTACGAACCTGGGGTAAGGGGAGGCACAGTGTGTAAAGGAGGTGAACTCGAACGGGATAGCTTCGGCCAAAGATAACCAATAGAAAGAGTAAAAACCAAAGCCACACTTATGAGTCAGTCTGAATATTTACAATTTAATGTATGTTTTGTATTTGATGACAGGAGCTTATATGCAACTAACTCATTCTTTGAGCACTGAATAGAAGTGGAATATGTCATTCATTTAGAAGCTGTATATTAAAACCCTGATACTCTTATCCTCAGAAGTCCGGCTCCTGAACGACTGGTAATAAAGTATGCTCGACTTGAGGTTGTGTTAATAAATCAGACTGAAGGAGAACCTAGTTAAATTGAACCTTTATACAACTTCTGTCTTAAAGGTCACTTCTTATTTTTTGGAGGTAATTTGAAGATCAGAATTCTCAGTGTTTCCATGCAAGACATCAATTCTATCCCTAAAAGCAACATGAGGTGATCATTTTTATCACTCTTTTACACCATATGATTTCATAACATCTGTAAAATGTCTGTGCTACATCCAAATCCACATACCAAATAGTGATACATTTTCCATTTTCCCCTCGTTTTTGTTGCAGTTTCTCAAAGTTAATGAGTTGTTAAACACTGCCCACCAGAAAAGGAAAAGCACTCTTGGATTCCTTGTCATTGCGTGTGTCAATGATTAAGGGAACGTCTTCTCCAGTCTGTGGGCCTCACATCAGGGATATCTTCAGGACAGGTCAAATTGGACTACCAGCTCATCCCTCTGTCCAGTCTGTCTCACGATGAAAAGTGCAAGAGAAGCGTAGGAGCAGTAATGTTTAAGCTGATATCCGAGTGCCTCTGTAATGGCGTCAGCTGGCGCCAAGGTCATTCGCTAGTTGTTCCTGGCAAAATCCTTCGGTAAGGACTTATCGTTGATACGCTTCAAAGAAGTTATTCAGGGAGAGTCATCTATTTACTGTATAGGAGG
This sequence comes from Esox niger, assembly GCA_016801105.1. Lineage (NCBI taxonomy): Eukaryota > Metazoa > Chordata > Actinopteri > Esociformes > Esocidae > Esox > Esox niger. Next base: position 8,675 of record JACXGJ010002681.1, on the reverse strand, counting down.
AGATAAATAGTGGTCTAAAGGGACAGATCTTCTCTTGTGTCACCGGAAGGCTGAAGTAGAGGGAGTAAAATCAGCGAAGGGCAGGACGGGGATGGAGAGAGAGGACAGGGGCGGTTGCTCAGATGTCCATCAGCGTAATGCTACCAAAACGCACCTCCCTCTTACCACTCAGAGAGCCCTGTCACATGCGGTTTGTCCTGATGTCTGACGGATAGGCCCAAGACACTGGTCTCGGGGCACTCCTCTATATATCGTTAATTTAATGCATGATGACGTGGCCAATTACGGTGAGGCGGCAGGCTCCAATAGCATGTCAAAACCTGTGTATCAATCTATTAGATCCTGTCTCCCTGAGCATTACAAGGCACCTTAACGCCCATCTCGGTGCTCAGGGGAAAGTGCTGACCTCATGGGGAATGGTCCTGAGATCGAGCCACGGCCTTTTAAAGAATCCAACCTTAACGAGCCATGCCTCAACACTGCGGACCTGTGTCACAGGACTTCCCGCTGATGTTAAAGGGAACCTACTTACTTGGGTTATGCACGACGTCCAGGACCACATCGTTTTGGGCAGCATTTTCTCTTTATGGATCCTGGGGTGTGCCAGCCTGTATGGAGTTATTGAATGGTCTTTGAAGAGTAACCTATTCCTGTGCCGTTCCACCGTAAAGCCACTGCCTCTCACCTGTCATTGTTAAGCTAACACAGTCCTCCGGGTGCTGCCGTGGTTGTGCCCCCTGGGCAGCTTGGCATCCTGCCTGCTGTCGTGCCATCCAGACACTTTAACATTCATCCGGAGAGATGTCCCTGAAACTTTTTAATGAGTCAGAGTTCGTCTGACGAGATGTTTCGACCGAGATTGATGATCTGATGAACGCCGAAATTGAACACTATCACCTCACCTTATGAATGAAGATTTGGTCTGTTAGTTGTGGCATGTGTGCGTGTGTATGTGTGCGTGTGTATGTGAGTAATTCTGATGTTATGCCTCATTTCAATCAATGTAACATCTCTCTCGCATCTCTCTCTCTGTCTCTGACTCACTCTTTGTCTCCTTTTCTCTCTCACTCTCTCTCTCCCTACTCTCACTATGCCATTCCCTCTCTTCCATGCTCTCTGTCCAATTCTCTCTTTTTCTCTCCCTCTCTTTTCTCTCTGTTTCATTCTCTTTCTTTCTCTGTCTCGTTCTCTCTTCATCTCTCCCCCATGGGACTCTCCCCTGACTGGGAGTCTATAAAGTTTGTCTGTCTTAGCTCAGTGTTTGATGCTGTCACATTCGATCTACTCAAAAAGTTCAGGCCCATCAACCGCTTGCAAATTAGAAGTCCTTGTACACGGCGGTACATTTGTGCTGCCATAGGCGTCTTGTTCCCACCCACCACAAAGCAGCCATACCGCTCTATAATTTTACACTGCAATCAGTTTCTCAATTGTCTCTCATGTTGTTTACACTTTTTCAGTCACACCAACAAACTAAAACTGGTTCTCTATTATATATAATAAACCATATAAAAATGTACCACATATAAACTGTATGAAATATATAAAATGGGCTACAGGTAAGATCTCCTAGAAGAAGAGGAAGGAGAACAATGAACTCTAATGACATTTGACACCATACTTGACTGCATTCTTGTACATGATGTGGAAATGAAGGAAACTGGGCTAAGAGTACAGTTAAACCTATCAACACTCTGGACTTTCAGAAACAAAATTAGTTACCTATTTTCTGTACTCTGAATCAGTATGCATTAGCAGGCACAGGACAATACTGGGAAATTACATGGACTTGAGACTTGTATTCATAAAACACTCTTTTTTTTTATTTTGTAGGATTGAGAGACACCAGCTGAAGGTAGTAGACCGACCATGATTTCTTACAACAAGCTGTTGTGAACATGGCTGTTGAAAACCTTTACATTGTGAGAATTCAAGGGCGTAAGCTAAAGGTCCTCGCACATATGAGGACTCCTTGCAGTGTATATCGTATGTAGCTCCTTGAACTGCCATTTTCAGTTTGACTGAAACAACCCGCAACACAAAGTCCACCAATCCTCTGAATATGTAAAGGATGTCACTGCAGCTAAAGTTGGGTCACGCTTTTCCCCCAGTTTGATCTGACTGTTCGAGAGGCCAGAGGCAGTGGGGTTGGAGAGTGTTGGGTGGGGGGTGGGGTCTCCTCCAGTGCTGAGTGATCTGTCCCAGTGAGGGTTCTTCCATGGCAGGGTTATGTAAAAGATCCAGTTGGGTGTACAATAGCTGGCTGCGATCCGTGGATGACATGCCCAGTGAGAGAGAGCCACAGCGACAGGGCATGATCTCCAGAGTGACAGAGCTAATCTCCCCCCGGTTGCTGGGCTCGCTGTCGCACTCTGGATGGCTCTCTGATCAGCTCACATTAAAGCTAAACACTCTGAATGATTTGGAGGAAAATCAAAATCAATTTGCGCGAGCCTCCGTTCGGAGATGTCCCCTTGGGCCCCGGGCCTGTCACATCCCGTCGCTGTGGAATTGACGTTTTGACACGCGAAGTTATATGAAAAACGGAAGACGAGCTATCCCAAACCCCTGTGAGGGAAAGGTACTTTGTACTGTCCCAATGTGTCAGTGCTAAAGAGGAACAATCATGCGCCGTCAATCAAGCCATTTGCTCAACGTCAAATGTTCCCAGTAGCGTCCTGTTCCTTTGGCTTTATAAATTATGCTAGCTAACATATGGTTGTGTTGGTCCCCACGCTACTAACAGGAAGCAGCAGCAGCCGCTGGTGCTTTCAGGATGGGTGGTCGACACATGTCGACAGCCGGATGAGGCTGGCGCGTGACATTTCGTTGGACTGACACGGAGGTTGGACACGTTGATGTTTGATTGACATGGCAGGCTTTATTTGGATATTCTTACTCCTCTCCCTCTGTTTCACCCAACGCCCAAGCGACAACTTGCATGCCTGCACAGGCAGAGAGAGAGCGTGTGCACGTCTGTGTGGGTGTGTAGGGGGTGAGAGAGATAGAGGAACAGTTGAAGAGAAAGAGAGGAGGGGGAGGGGATGAGTCAGGTCATGCCGAGGTGAGTGCCCTTATCACGCACTCGCAGAGGATGTCGTCCATTTGCTATGACACGCGTGCTGATACCCTTGCTGGTGTAACAGAAGAGATGTGCTGTTTGTCGTTTTGACAGTTTCGGGTGGGCTCAGAGCATTTCACAGAGCCAGCACTGTGAACTTTGCTGAACAACCGTCAGTCTTGCATGCTCCTGAGGGGATTTGGAACTTAAACAAAATAGAGAGTCAAACCACGCCCCACCCCTCCCCAAATCATGACCACTTCACAGTGGTCAGTGTATATAAGCGTGCTATTCTACTCCGGTTCTGGTGAGTTACATTTCCATTACGGGTCCTTTCTGTGAACACTGAACACAATATTTGTGGAATCGATTCCGATTCATAAACATTTTGTCAAGCTTCTATTCTGACAGGAAACATTGTTATGTACATGCATGAATATAAAGGACTAACATGTGTTATCATTTGGGTTTTACACCGTAACAAAATTGTCTTGGATCGCTTGCCCCTACATTTTGTTTTTCTTTGTACTTTAAAGTGTTTTTCGATGACTGGGGTTTAAATGAAAATTAATTACACCCCAATTAGGGTTCTGTCAATGGACATTAATATAAATTGCGACACACTTAATCATTTGATATTTTGAGTTGCTATAGCACATTTAGACTTGAAAATCAGTCCTTACCTTAAAACTCCCCGACAGTTTGGTGTTGTTAAATTGTCACTGGTAAAGACATCATTAGTGGGGGATCATTCTAACGTACAGACCGTTGCTGTCTCCAGTGGTTACATTACTGTATTGCTCTAGGGTGAGTTGTCCTTGGCAACCTCCTGAAGTGACATCACGTTTGGTCTGAAATGGAGCGAAAAGGGGATGTCGGTCCTGCTCTTCAGCTGCCAGTGAGGTGAGTAGAGATGGAGAGGAGAGGAGTGAAGGAGAGTCACGTGTTCTGACACTCCAGTGTCACCGCTAACCCTCCTGGGTAATCGGACATGCAGATTGATGGCTGTTGACTCAGACCTCCTCCCGATGACCAGACCCGTGACACTGTCGGGTTTGAACGGTCAGAGTCTGGTGAACATCCCTGCTCTATCTTTTAGGCCAAGTCGTGATGTTCTCCTACACTGCAGAGGGACCCTAACCATGCATACAAGGTCTACAGTTAAAAGACAGTAGAGCAAGAGCCATAGTGTCCATAATACTAAACTTTTTTAGAAGCTTGATTAAGTGTATAAAGGTGAATATTTAAAATACATCTATATTTATATAATTTAGGATGCTCCATTAGTTTAGTATACCTGACGTCATATGCCTTGTCATTAGTGTTAAATTTAGTAGGAAAGAAAAGTCTATGGAGCAATAGACATTCTGACCGTATGAATACAATGTTTATGTATTCAAGAATTTTTTTAAGTAAACAGTCAAACAAAGAATCTAGTAGTTACGTTTTTATTCGTGTCAAGCTCATTGCTTTAAATAGACAACTGTAGTTGCACTCTTTCAAGAAAGCTGAGACACTACATCTCCTTTTGCAACCAAAACAGCGCTGACCTGTCAAGGCATGGACTACATTAGACCTCTGAAGGTGTGTTGTGATATCTGGCACCAAGATACTAGCAGCAGATCCTTTAAGTCCTTTAAGCTGCGAGGTGGTGGCCTCCTTGGATCGGACCTGTTAGTCCAGCACATCCCACAGATTCTCGATTGAATTTGGAGGCCATGTCAACACATTTAACTTGTCGTTGTGTTACTCAAACCATTACTGAGTGTCATCTTTTTGACAAGTCAAATTTTAAGGTTTTCCCAAAACCTTGTTGTCAAATGGATAGACGGTGACCTGGAGAGGCTTACAAGCCACAGTGTCTCGCACCCACTGTGAAATTTGGTGGAGGATCGGTGATGATCTTGAATCAGGCAGATTTGTCTTTGTGAATGATGCATGAATTAAGCCAAATATAAGGTTATTCTGGAAGAACACCTGCTTCCTTTTGCTTTGACAATGTTCCCAAACTCTGAGAATAGTATTTTCCAGCAGGACAATGCTTAATGCCACACAGCCAGATGAATCAAGGTGTGGATGGAGGACAACCAGCTCAAGACCCTGTCATGGCCAGCCCAATCTCCAGACCTGAACCCCATTGAAAACCTTCGGAATTTGATCACGAGGAATATGGATGTCCAAAAGCCATAAAACAAAGCTGAGTTACTTGAGTTTTTGTGCCAGGAGAGGCATAAGTTCACCCAACAGCAAGTGACAGACTGGTGGAGAGCATGCTAAGACGCATGAAAGCTGTGGGTAAAAAAATCTGGGTTATTCCAACAAATATTGATTTCTGAACTCTTCCTACGTTAAAAAAATGTATTTTGTAGTTGAAAAATATCTTTTTTTCTTTTGCTGTATTTGTATTTTCTACAAATAAATACTCGAAATGACAAAATGTTTATGTTGAATTTAGAAGTAATGTTGTCAGTAGTTTATAGAATAAAACAAAAAAATTCATTTTACTCAAACAAATACCTATGTATAGTAAAACCAGAGAAACTGATAATTTTTCTGTGGTCTCTTAATTCTCTCCAGAGCTGTATATACAGCATACCAATCAATCAATCAAACAAATGTAATAAAGTTTTACATCAGCAGTTGTCACAAAGTGCTTCTACAAACAACAGTAGTGTTGAACTTCAGTGGCTAGGAAAAAATCCCTAAGAAAGCCAAAATATAGGAAGGAACCTAGAGAGGAACCCGGCTCCAAGGAGTGACCAGTCCTCTTGTGGCTGTGCCGGGTGAACATATTAAGAGTACAAACTGTAATAGTTAATCGATGCATGTGGGCTGAGCCCAGAGGCTATTTAAACCAAGTCCAGATCGGAGGCATGACCAGATGGACTAAGACAGGGACAGGCGGGGGGGGTCAGCAGAGTTGCAGCTGAAATCATCAGGTATCGTCTTGATCTGCAACACAACCAGGAAGACTTTGGACAGGGACCGCAACAAGTCAAGCCTGGTACTCCGCAGGTGTGGGTCAAGACCTCATGTCCTCCTAAGTTTAAAACGACAGAAGACAGGGAAAATGTAGACCCTACTCCCCCAACACAATAATATAGCAGTGTAAGACCTTGGGGCTGAGACAGGGGGGTCCAGTGTCACTGTGGCCCTATCCGGGGTAGGCCCGGGACAGGGCCCAACAGACAGGAAATCAATCCACCCGCATTGCCAAGCATCAACTAAAGGGACACCCACCAACCGCAACCATCCTGAATGAGGGCAGAGTATTGCCAGCAGAGTGCAGCCGAATGGCACCAGTGCGCAAAAAAGAGACAACAACAAGCCAGTGATTCTGCCCCGAAAGGCATTGGAGGGAGGGCATCCCAATGGCGATGAGAGCCCACCTGGCAAGACAGCAAGGGTGGCAGAAATTGTGAAATGTTGCCATTGATTTTTGAAAATATGACTGATAATGCAAATTTGAGGTATTTTTATGGTTAGGGATCATAATAAGCCATTTATTATCCCATTGTTGTTTGGCTCCTTTTTAAATCATAATCATAAGACAAATCACCCAAATGGCCCTGATCAAAAGTTTACATTCCCTTGAATATGAAAATGGAAATTAAAGCAGAATTTTCCACACCTGTGGCTTTTTAAATTGCAATTAGTGTCTGTGTATAAAAAGTCAAAGTTTGTCAGCTCTCACATGGATGCACTGAGCAGGTTAGATACTGAGCCATGGAGAGCAGAAAACAACTGTCAATATCTGCTTAACAAGGAAATGAAACTTTATACAGATGGAAAAGGATATAAAAGATATCCAAAGCCTTGCAAATGCCAGTCAGTACAGTTCAATCACTTATTAAGAAGTGAAAACTGCAGGGATCTTTTGATACCAAGCCAAGGTCAGGACCAAGAAACATTTCAGCCAAAACTGCCAGAAGAATTGTTCGGAATACATGTAGGTGGAAATCCCGGGGGGGAGGGGGGGGGACAGCGGGGACATGGTCCCCCCATCCTGGGGAAAACTATGATTTGTCCCCCTGATATGTAAATGTAAACATAACTTCAAAAATAGTAATAACACGCAGTGAAAACATTTGTGCTGAATATAGACTCTTAATAGCGGCACTCCCGCATTAAAAATGCGGGATGAATTTCAGTAAGTAGGAAAAACAAAGGATATGTTAGACATTTCTTTCCTTCTACCACTCAATACAATTAAAAAAATTCTAACCGTAACCAGCCTTCATTTTCTCTGTGTTGAATGACAGGGCACTTGTAATGTTAGCTAGCGGTTAGCTAATGATTGCTAGCAAGCTACAGTAACATCAACAAGCTTTTGCAGCTGTTTGAAATCAAGTCAACAAGAGAAGGTTGCAGTGCGGTGTACGTAGTGTCCCATAGCTGACAAAATGACAGTGTTTGTGCCTTCTGAATGGCACACAATGCGCGTAGCTAACGTTGGGTTAATTTTGGCGGGGGCCACACACATTAGCTGAATATACAGAGCTACAGTAGCAAGCAAACCGATGATGCAAACTAAACAGTATTGCAGCACTACTTTTGGTGTCCCCCTCAAAAATTGGTCTAGAATTTTTTTATGTTTTTGTCCCATCCCAACTTGACATCCGATTTTTGCCCCTGGAAATACAAAGATAAACCAACTGGAAACCTCAGGAGAAATACAGGCAGCTCTGGAAAAAGATGGTGTGTTTTGAGCAAAATATGAAAATACTTGAAGAAAATGAGCTGCATGTTCGAGTTGCCAGAAACAGGCCTTTACTGCACCAATGCCTCCATAAAGCCTGGTTACAATATGCCCAACAACACCTTGACACGTCTCACAGCTTCTGGCACATGTAACTTGGAGTGACGAGACCAAAATAGTGCTTAATGTTCACAACCATAAGCTCTATGTTTGGAGAGGGGGCAACAAGGCCTATACTGAACAGAAAACCATCCCCACTGTGAAGCATGGTGGTGGCTCACTGATGTTTTGTGGGTGTGTGAGCTCTAAAGGCACAGGGAATCGTATAAACATTTATGGCAAGATGAATGCAGCAAATACTGGCAGACAATTTGCATTGTTCTTCATGAAAGCTGTGCTTGGGACGCTCTTGGACTTTCCAGCAGGACAATGACCCTAAGCATAAGGCCAAGTTGACCCTCCAGTGGTTACAGCAGAAAAAGGTGAAGGTTCTTGAGTGGCCATCAGTCTCCTGACCATAATATCATCAAGCCACTTGGGGGAGATCTCCAACATGCAGTTCATGCAAGACAACAAGTTTTTGCATGACCTGGAGGTATTTTGCCAGGAAGAATGGGCAGCTACACCACCTGCAAGAATTTGGGGCCTCGTAGGCAACTATTAGAAAAGACTGCCCACTGTCATTGATGCTAAAGGAGGTAATACACAATATTAAGAACTATGGTTATGCAGACGTTTGAACAGGGCTCAGTTTTTTTTTCTAGGTTGCAATTTTTTGTTTTATGATTGTGCCATTCTGTTATGACCTACAGTTCAATGTAAATCCCATAAGAAATAAAAGACATGTGTTTTGCCTGCTCACTTATGTTTTCTTTACAAATGGTATATATATTATCAATTCTCCAAAGGTATGCA
>JACXGJ010002680.1:0-62554 GCA_016801105.1 Esox niger | reverse complement strand
TTCACAGCAGTGTTAAGTGAGACGATTTTAGATGGGTAATATTTACAGAACCGTTACATTCACTGCTGCGTTAAGTGAGACGATCTTAGATGGGTAATATTTACAGAACCGTTACATTCACTGCTGCGTTAAGTGAGACGATCTTAGATGGGTAATATTTACAGAACCGTTACATTCACAGCAGCGTTAAGTGAGACGATCTTAGATGGGTAATATTAACAGAACCGTTACATTCACTGCAGCGTTAAGTGAGACGATCTTATATGGGTATTATTAACAGAACCGTTACATTCACAGCAGTGTTAAGTGAGACGATTTTAGATGGGTAATATTTACAGAACCGTTACATTCACTGCTGCGTTAAGTGAGACGATCTTAGATGGGTAATATTTACAGAACCGTTATATTCACAGCAGTGTTAAGTGAGACGATCTTAGAAGGATAATATTAACAGAACCGTTACATTCACTGCTGTGTTAAGTGAGACGATCTTAGATGGGTAATATTTACAGAACCGTTACATTCACTGCTGCGTTAAGTGAGACGATCTTAGATGGGTAATATTTACAGAACCGTTACATTCACTGCTGCATGACGTGAGACATAAAGCCATCTGTTGTTGAAATGTCTAGGCAGCATTAATTGTTTTTGTACAGCTTTGATAGGGTAGGACATGTTGTTTAGAACAGAAACATACATCCCATGCCAAGAGACGCTCTAGAAGGCATGAGATACACCATGTGGTTGGACCACAATGAATTGTTTATAAGAAGTATGTAGTGGCGATCTGTCTAGGGCCTGACACTGTACCATGCCTCCTATTGGACCAGCCGATTACATTCATTCCTCCACGGATGAAAACTTAAATGAAAGAAGCGTGTCCTAAACAGCATGCTGTTGCCTACGTAGTGTACTACATATTGCCCGAGCCCTATGGGTGACAGTCAGAAATGGTGCACTACACAGGGAAGGAATTGGCTGTCAGTTGGGACACAGACCTTTTCTTTTCAGCTGTGTTTGACCTCAGGGCACCATGTCATGTAACCAAAGGAATGAATAGTCCTTTTCTAGACAGTTGAGCCAGTCAGTCAGACAGTACCATACCAGGAGAAAGAGACAAGTATGCCCACAGTACTTCTGGTCACAACACAGGATTGTTTGGGGGCAAAGACATTAGCATATATACCCCTTTCAATTTCTCATAAAAACCTAATCATCATTTGTGACAGTCTGGAGATGCCAGGTCGGGGGGTGAGTGCAGGCCCATTTCCATAGACACAAGGAAGCACTGTAAGAGATTTACCCCCTTCTAACATTCATGATAACCGATTTCATTCACAATAACACATGGAATATGGATAGATGTGTTGTCTGTATGCTTTATGCGGTTGTAGGTTAAGGGTCAAGTCCATTAACATTCAGGAATTCAATCTGATGGACTGGAATGGAATCGGTCAGTTGCACAACTAACGTTATCAGTTTTGTTTAAAGCCATGGTGTATGCATTTAAGAATTGACTGCAGCTATATAGCTTTAAATTCTCCTTACTCTCTGCTGATCTAGCCAGAGACCATGTTGAGTCACTGTTTTTCCTTGAAGGAGACAAGAATGATATCAAAACATTAGCCACATCAGCAAGCGGTAACCTTGAGCGTCCTCACTAATAAGTAGTTTGTGGTGATGAAGAAGAATGTCTAAATCAGGGAAACGAAACACCAAGGATGCGCCTAATCCCCTCATGGGCCCTGGTCAGAAGTAGTCCACTATGTAAGGAATAGGGTGTCATTTAGGACACTGGCCAGTACTGATGTGGGGTATAATAACTTCTAGCAGTATGAACTCATCTCCTCATCCATGTGATTCAGCAGTATGAACTCTTCTCCTCATCCATGTGATTCAGCAGTATGAACTCTTCTCCTCATCTATGTGATTCAGCAGTATAGTGTCATAGCTGCTAGTCATCGTGTCAGTGATTTAGTAGTAGAGTCTTATAGATATATCCTAGCCAATATGAGTCAGTGATTCAGTATTATAGTCTTATAGATATATTTAGCCAATATGAGTCAGTGATTTAGTAGTAGAGTCTTATAGATATATCCTAGCCAATATGAGTCAGTGATTCACCAGTATAGTCTTATAGATATATCCTAGCCAATATGAGTCAGTGATTCACCAGTATAGTCTTATAGATATATCCTAGCCAATATGAGTCAGTGATTCACCAGTATAGTCTTATAGATATATCCTAGCCCATATGAGTCAGCGATACACCAGTATAGTCTTATAGATATATCCTAGCCAATATGAGTCAGTGATTTACCAGTATAGTCTTATAGATATATCTAGCCAATATGAGTCAGTGATTCAGTAGTATAGTCTTATAGATATATCTAGCCAATATGAGTCAGTGATTCAGTAGTATAGTCTTATAGATATATCCTAGCCCATATGAGTCAGTGATTCAGTAGTATAGTCTTATAGATATATCCTATTCCATGTTAGTCAGTCAAGTATGTAAATTTGTGTAGTATCTATCACCTCCTAGCACAGTCGATCTATACATAAAAACAAAAGCAGTGCTTTGTTTAGTCATATACTGCACATTACACAGTATCATGTTGGAGAGGAAACTCCTGTACTTTTAAGATATTTGCAGGGGATAAGTGTGCAAAATCCCTGAAACGCTTCCTATCGTTTTATTTTCTTTACTCCCCACAACAAAGGGACACAATAGTAGGAAGACTCTGCAGGTGAACTCTAGGTTGTGTGTGGAGGGGAAGGCTTCTCTCTGGTCTGGGTAATTTATGGTGCATTGGGCTCTAAGGGAGTGCAGAGTCTCCTGTTGACTGCCACAAGGTCAAAGAGGCTGCGGCGGTGTCATATGAGGCCTCTCACCCTGTCCCTACGCCTGTGGGGTCACAGCTGAGGAGGTCTGGAGAGGGTGCAGGGGTCATGGGTTACCGGAAAGTCAGATACACACGCATTCACACACAGTTGCTCAGGCCCCTGGTCACACACTACGCTGGACAATGGTCAGTATGCTTGTTTTTGGTTGCATTGTGGGTGTACATTCTACAGTCCCCTAATTCAATGGCCTGTGTGGATTCTCTGTCCTCTCGGTTTTAGGACGGTTCGCCTGGGACCTTTGATGAACTTGCACAGGAGTATTCTGAGTATTACAGCACTTCTCTCACTGATGTCCAGGACAGAATGGAAGAGATTCGCAAGCGGCAGGTTATACAAGATGCGGAATCCGAGCTGGTAAGATATATGTTTAGTGTGATACAAAAATGACATAAACAATGTGTTTTATTGCAGACAAGTATTCATATTCAGGTTATGTACAGGAAGCATTTAGAAACATTATCTTGGACCTTAAATCACGGGTGTATAAGCTAATGGAAAATTGGTATGGTGTGATTGTATCGTTTTTATTAATCAATTTATTGAATGTTTTCAAATGAAGTTCAAAGTTCAAAAGGTTTAATTGTGATTTGCTATAACAAGTTATGGCAATTAAATGCTTGGTTTTTCTACTCCCGAGAGTGCAGTTAAAAGTAAAAAAGTAACAGCAATTATAATATAAAAATAAGAAGATTACACAATCAATCAATAATAACACTATACAAAAACATGCAAATAATAATGTATGTTGCCGTTCCTTCATTTGTTTCAGGAAACAGTTGACTTAACACCTACATCACTGCAACTTCGATCCCAGATCCAGGCGAGTGACTATTCCGTTGCCTCTACTATACTTTATGTTCAACCACAGGAGGAGGTATTTTCAGAGCTGCTATGGATCAGACCACTGCTCTGTCATTGAAGCACATACAGCGTCTTGTTTTACCATGAGATCAGTCATGTTTCCCTGTTACTTTCTCGAGGAACAAACTTACAATTCTGTCAAACAGAAAGATGAACAAAATAGATATCTATTGAAAAAACTAAAATAGAAATGGTTTTAAAAGGGTTCTGAAAGATACTCATGGCTGTGCCCACCAGGAAATGGGTCCATGGGTGCTCACTGACAATGGGACATTGGGATTTGAATGTGCTGTTGTGTGTACAGAAGAAGAAAAACAAGGGATTTTTCACAGAGGAAATGGGTACTTCAGCCTTTTGTGGCCAATTAGATACATACACAGTTTCCAAACCGACATGCCTTGACCGCAAGCTAGAATGTGGTTCCCCTGTGTTTGTGTCAGTTTCCATCTCCGGCCTGTCTGACTGCAGTGTTCATTTTTATACAGGAATCGCTAGGGCTGAGTCGCACTAGCGCTGTGTCCACTCCGGAGACAGAGAGAAGGTGAGAACCTAATGATAATATATATATTTTATAGTTAGTGTTCTTAGCCTATATTCCATATTTTTTTATGAATTATAATGCCTTCCTTTTGTAGTTAAATTAGTGGGTTGTCAGTCTAACAGTTGTCGGAAGCAGGACAGTCATACATACATTGTCTTCCTAGTCAGATTAGTTCAGTCTTTCTGTAAATGGTTGAATTCCTGGAGGGGGTGGGGATCGGGGTGTGGTATCTGGGAAGGTCCAGACCGTCACTAGGACAGTCATACCACTTCCACACATCCTCTCCCAGGACAGCGGCACAAATGGCATAAAAGCAGAGCAATACATGCAATAGGGGGCCATTTGGGACAGAGCCCTGTTCAGAGTAACCTTGCAGAATGCTTCCTGTCCTGATGACCTCCAGTCACTTTTACAAAGTGTACCTCTACTAGTGTACCAACAGCGCACATCCTCTCCTTCCCGCAATTGTGTGTTTGGAAGGATGGATGTTCCTACTGAGGACCCAGGAGAATTAGAGGGAGAGAGGAGTCTGGGTCATGAGTAATAACATGGTGTTATGAACTGAGTCAGCAGGGTACTGTCCAAGCCAGGACTGAATCTCAAATCACATACTACATACTATGTACTACAAGTACGTACTACGCAGGTGATTTCCTCTGGGATCGTACATACTGTTTAGTGCATAGGTAGCTGGTATGCCAGTATTGGGGCCAACTGGGACATACTATCTGGTCATAAAAAGTAGTCTCAATGTTAGATGATTTTCTTTCATGAATTAACTTCATGCCAAGTTTGAGTATTTAGCTGGGTACTATTAAGCATTGTGTTGAACTGAGCAATGTTCCCTGCAAAGTTTTCTTCCACTAGAAATAGCATCAATGAACTATATGGCTTTTCCTGGCTTTTAACAGCTTTTTAGACAGTAATAGGCCTTCTAACATCTTACTACTTGAAAGAATTAAGCAATTGCTAATCTTCTCGCATACTAATCTGACATACTATACAGGTGCTGGTCATATAATTAGAATATCATCAAAAAGTTGATTTATTTCAGTAATTCCATTCAAAAAGTGAAACTTACATAATATATACAGTCATTCCACACAGACTGATACATTTCCAGTGTTCATTCCTTTTAATTTTGGTGATTATAACTGACAACTAATGAAAACCCCAATATCAGTATCTCAGAAAACTAGAATATTACTTTAGACCAATACAAAAAAAATATTTTTTAGCAAAGGTGGCCAACTGAAAAGTATGAACATGAAAAGTAAGAGCATGTACAGCACTCAATACTTAGTTGGGGCCCCTTTTGCCTGAATTACTGCAGCAATGGGGCGTGGCGTGGAGTCGATCAGTCTGTGGCACTGCTCAGGTGTTATGAAAGCCCAGGTTGCTCTGATAGTGGCCTTCAGCTCTTCTGCATTGTTGGGTCTGGCGTATCGCATCTTCCTCCTCACAATACCCCATAGATTTTCTACAGGGTTACGGTCAGGCGAGTTTGCTGGCCAATTAAGAACAGGGATACCATGGTCCTTAAACCAGGTACTCATAGCTAGGTACTCGTAGCTAGATAATCATCTAAATTAAAAGGAATGAACACTTGAAATATATCAGTCTGTGTGGAATGACTGTATACATTATACAACTATCACTTTTTGAATGGAATTACTGAAATAAATCAACTTTTTGATGATATTCGAATTATGTGACCAGCACCTGTATAGTGTGCAAGTATGCGATCTGAGATCCAGCCCAGATGTAGGTATGTTTTTTTGGCCTGTTACACCTTAGCATTAGCAGTGTCCAGTGCAATAAAACTGGAGTAGTATGACCTCCTGTTAACATGCTTTTGAAAGCAAGTCCCCTCAGATAACATGACTTCATACAATATACAACATGCTGGTCTTGAGTAGCCCCTTCTAGGAGTAGGTTCCTCCAGAAGAACAACTAATAGAGTTGTCTGGGAGGGCTCCCTCTTGTGGCCAACTAAGGCACTGTGTCAGTGGAGGATGCTAGCTGATTTCTGATGGGACAGTGCAGGAGATGGTGCGCGACATTGAGAGTAGACTGACACTGACTGACAGACCGTGAGTGTTAGAAAGAGACAGAGAAAGATACACGCCGAGAAGCAGAACAAAACCCTCATGGAGAGAAAAAAAGAAAGAGAAAGACTGAGGGGGAGGGAAGAATGTGGGCCCACGTGAGGAACCGCGCTGTTTGCAGAGTGCAGTCAGTAAAACCCAGGCAGTCAGGTGAAAAGTGTGAAAAGCCTCTATTGTTGCAGAGATAGCCACACAGATCTGACCTCTGTCCAACAGCCAGACCATCTCTGATCAGCAGTATGATGTTTTCCCATCTGGACTGACTACCGGGACTGGCCCCCCGCTATTCACTGGCTATACTGGCCTGGGTCCGGTGGCACGAGAGGGACAGTGCACATCTGTGAAGGAGCGTGCATGTTTGTAAAGGGTGTAGTGCTGCCTGTTTGTCAGGGACAGTGTATGCCTCTGTTATTCTTCAACAAACAAACAACTCCAGGGAGAAAGTGTGTTGTTGTTGAAGATCGTACAGTAGGATAGCAGAGTACAATGAAGAAAACGACACTGGAAAACAGGTGATATTTTGTTCTCTCTGACTGAACTGTGGATCTTTCATTTCTTGCATTGTGTGTTGTGTGTTTGTTTATGTCTGGTTTTTCATTCTCGGTTTTTAGGTCGTCCATGCATAAATCAGGCACCGAGGATGGATCAGAGGGTAGTTTTTTTCCATCTCTGTTCAGTGTGTTCTGTCTAATGTTCTGCTCTTTAAAGTATACATGACATTTAACTCGGATCAGTTTTGTATTTACTATCATCATTTACTTTAATGGAGAAAAAACACATTGTGTTACATAAGTGATTTATTCACATATGTGAACGTTTGCATGAGATACTATTTAATTTGTATGACTTGTAATGTGGACCCCTAAGTGCAATAGCTAATGGGGATTTTAATGAACTAAACTGTAGGGTGGGTTAAAGAAGCAACTAAATCCAGATATACAATACAATGCAATATGAAACAAATGACTACCCCTAGAAACCTTTAAAATATGTAAATAATGAAAAAAGTAACATATTGTTGGTAAACCCAAAAATCTCCTGAAAGATGTACACACTATGTAATCATAATCACATTCACAAGTCGTATTCTTATAAACAGTACATTTTAATTTGATCTTTAGCTAAAGGAGAGCTGCTGTATCTGAACCTGGCATGTATTCTTGTTTAGAAAAGTGTGATGGAAAGAGACAGAAAAACAAGTCTTTCTGGCAGAGTTTCCGGAAGTCACAGAGAGGAGTCGTGAGGCAGACTTCAAAAGGTAGATATTCTTATATGCAAATGTTCTCCTATGTGTTCTCCTTTTTACTTAACATATTTCAGATCACATCAGCTGGCTTCAACTCCTATAGCATCTGCTTATTGGATTGTGTCTTTTATGTTCCATGTTTTTTTTTAAAGGGCACCAAAATGAAGGAAAGACGGACCGAACGGTATAATGTTCTGGAGAAACTTGTGACTGGGGTTGTTTTGCTTGGGGGTGGCGGAATCTATCTGACTTGCTGTCATTCTATTTACCAGGCGAGGATGTGGGCTTTGTAGCCAGTGACATCACAATGAGTGATGAAGAGCGCATCCAGCTGATGATGATGGTCAAGGAGAAGATGATCAGCGTGGAGGAGGCCCTGGCACGGGTATGCTGATGTCACATCATGTCTTCCTATTGTGTGATGTATTTTCCACAAGATACCGGACCTTTCAGGAAACACAGGAGGTCACTCGTCTCAGGAGGACTTAAATCAGTCAGAGTTGGTGATGTATTGATTGCACTGTAATAGTTCCATGTTGGACGTTGATCCAGGCTTCTGCCTCCTCTCCTCTCAGCTGAAGGAGTTTGAGACCCAGAGCAGACAGGCCTGCAGCTCTGACCCTACAGAATGGCCAGATGTTCCCGGTCCACACCTGAATGAGTTCTCCAGCTACAATGTAAGGGCATATTTCAACACATAGAAATGCGTCCCCCCTTATTGATTTTATTTGTCTGTTTGGTTCATGATGTCAATAGTATGAGCTCATCATTCTGCCCCATAACAAGCCTGATGTGCTGTTCATGCCCTCCCCCTCCCCACTCCCTCCCCTTTCTGTCTCTTATTTTCTCTGTCCTTTTCTCTCTGTCTCTCACTTCTCACACTCCCTCACCTCTTCCTCTACCCAACTGCCTTCTCGCTCACTTTCTTACCTCTCTCCCCACCTCTTTTGCTCTCTTCATCCTCACCTTGCTTTCTCCCTCTTTCTCTCCTCATCTCCGTCTTTCTCTCCCTCCATCCCTCCTTCGTTCCTTCTATGAACCAGGGCCCCTGTTAACATACCCCCCCACCCTCCCCTGCTCCAGACCCTCTCCCAACAGACCAACGAGGCAGACCTCTATTCATCCCAGTCAAAGCGCCCGCTAACCCCCATTGTGTTGCCCTGAGCGGGTGGATTCGGCACTGTGCTGTGTTATGCAGGTCACAGCTCTTTTCTGCGTGGTTGGGGTGATTAGGGGGCTCAGGTCCGGCCCACATATTTGGGATTCGTCTGGATGGCCCCTGCATCCCTGTCATTTCTCCATAGTTGTTCTCTCTATCCTCCCATGTTCATCCTTTTTTTAGGCTCTTTCTGTAGCGTGACCTCATCAAAACCAATGTGTTTGAGCTTCGAAGCTTTGAATCGGTATTTTGAAATGGGTGCTAATGTTTTCTGGTGACGTCACGTTGCACAGCAGGTTTTTGGCTCCACTTAGCCACAACTTCTGACTCCAACTTTATCTCCCAATAGTTATGTAACACTCAATTGTTTGCAATGGACCAAACAGTTATTTGTGTCCTTTTAGCATCAACATTTCTCAGCTACAGAGCTGTAAATACAACCCGTTTCCCAAAAAGTTGTGACGCTGAGTAAAATGTAAAGAATAATAGAATGCAACCATGTGCAAATCATTTAAGCCCTGTTTTCAATAGAAAACAGTACAAAGACAGCACATCGAATGTTGAATGTGAGAAATATTATTGGTATTGTTTCTTGAAAAAGATATGCCCACTTTGAATTTGATGCTAGCAACATGATTAAAAAAGCTGGGACAGGGGCAACAAAAGACTGGAAAAGTTGTGTAATGCAACAAAAATAACCTGGTGGAACATCTCAAAATTTATTAGATTAATGGCTACAGGTCAGTAACGGGATAGTGTATAGAAAGAGCATCCCAGAGCGGATGAGTCTTAGAATTAAGATTGGGTTCAGCACTCAGTGAACGAGTGTGCAAGCAAATAGTGCAACAATTTAAGAATAAAGTTTCTCAACATAAAATTGCAAAGAGTTTGGGGCTCTCATCATCTAGGGTACATTATACCATTAAAAGATTCAGAGAATCTGGAGAAATCTCTGTATGCAGGGAACAAGGCTGAAAACCAATGTGGGATGGCCGTGATCTACACTGCCTTAAAAACCGTCATGTACGGCCATTGTTGTGGACATCACTGCATGGACGCAGGAACACTTCCAAAAACCATTGTCTGTGATCACAGTACGGCGCTGCACCCACAAATGCAAGTTAAAACTCTACCATGCAAAGAACAAACCATATGTAAAAAAAGGACCGGAAACACTGTCGCCTTCTCTGAGCCTAAGCTCATTTAAGATGGACTTAGGCGAAGTGGAAAACTTTCATTTGGTCTTATAAATCAAAATGTGAAATTATTTTGGGGAATCATGGATGCACTGTCCTCATGAATGGGTTAAACAGCAAAGGGACCATCTGGTTTCTGATCAGCACACAGTTCAAAGCCAGCATCCATGAGGGTATGGGGGTGCATTGGTGTACATGACATGGGTGACTTGCACATCTGTGAAGGCAACATTAATGCTTGAAAATATATACAGGTTTTGGAGCAACATATGCTGCCATCCAGACAGCATCTTTTTCAGGGAAGGCCTTGTTTATTTCAGCAAGACAATGCCAAACCACATTCTGCTTGTATTATAACAACATGGCTCCGTAGTAAAACATTTCACTTTCAAAATTACTGCAGTTGGTCTCCTCAGTTCCCAAACACTTACTGAGTATTGTTTATACAGTACAAGATGTCATGCAACACAGTGGTAAACATGCCCCTGTCCCAACCTTTTTGAAACATGTTGCTGACATCAAATTCAAAATAAGTATGTATTTTTCCAAAAAACACAATATTTCACAGTTTCGATGGATAAATTGTTTGCACATCATTGCATTCTGTTTTTATTTGCATTTTAAGCATCGTCACAACTTTTTTGTAAATGTGGTTGTAATATATTACTTCGCTTTCAAACATTTGCAATTTCTTCTTTTAGTTTCCTCCTTTATTGCAAAGGTGAAACCTGCTCAAAACATGCATGTACCGCTAAACAGGCCTCATGTATATGATGCTATGCATACTATGATGTTGCCAGTACAAAAGCCCCTGAATACAGTGGCCATTTTCAGTGCTTGCAGCTCTGTAAGGATAATTAAGTCCATGGTATGTGGTCAGATGTTTGGTAGCCTATATTTAAGATGTGATAACCACAGTTTCTGTTTCTACTCCGGTGTACAGCTGTATGGTTTCACCTAGAGTCCCATTCTAACCATCACTAGGTTAGCTGCAACACATACAACATGGCTTTATGAAAATCTAGACAGAAGCATGGGAACCTTTCTGATCTTATAACTCTGGTGTGCTGTGTAGACAATCGAATCACTGGGTTTTTTCTGATCATTGTCCCAGGCTCTAAATATGAGCCAGTATGTTTGTCTGACATTTCTATAGACTACATATCTTTGGGTCAGTTTGAAAGAGTAGAAAAATAATATCCCGAGCTGTTCTGTAAATATTTACACATTGATTTTGATACATTTCTTGCAAGGGCAAATGACCTTGGATGTTTTAAAGGCCTATAGATGTTGTATATAATACAGGTTTGCACTTAAAGGACCATTCCTGCAACAGGATGATCAAATTTAAATGCAGCATTTTCACCAACTACGGCCTCTGACATTTTATTGCTGTACCATAGATGGGAAGTTCCAGCAAGCCTTTTTTTTTCTCCAACATTTCACTAAACAGAGGCAAACCACACTGCCTCTACACATGAAATGTAGGGTTACGCTGTGGTTTCATATATACCCATATTGAGCTCACGTGCCGCTTTTGGTCTTCATTTAATTAATAATAGAATGATGTTTCCATTACATTTCTCAGAAAAGGATGAACAATTGTACAAAACCTGACAAACCACAAACCTACGACATGAGTGTCAGGTGCCCAAGTCTCATCGATGTGCAAGGGAATTCAGTTTTGACATTTGACTGTACTACATCTTAGTCTGTCTTGTTCACTGGTTCAGTCACTATTTGGCAAAGGTGGTACCCCAATCTACCGGACACCCCTCTGTGAAATATATTATATAATGTGGTTACACACTTGAAAATGACAACTATTATAGTGTTAAATCTGCCCTGTTGTCCATTTCCACTTGAGGAGCTAATGCACACCAGGATGTCCTCCCTAATACCAACCAAATTATGCAAGCAATATATTTATACTTAACACAATCTAAAACTATTAACATGGTATTTAAAAGAAATATGAAATCACCCATCAGCTTTTTAATAAATCATAGTCAATATGATTGTTGTCTCTTTTTGTTATGCTATGTTCTTGTTAATATAGCGTTGCATAAAAAATGAAACAGAGCTGTATTTATTACAGCCTGGTCAAGTTACATTTTCCTTGCCTTGACGTCACATCGTTAATCTCCCTCGAATTCCTTCAGCTGTACTAGGCTCTGCTGCTGTTTCTGATCCAGCGTCTTTACCTTCATATATTTATATTGTTAGTAACTTAAATATGTTAATTATGTTTTTTTTTACTCTATATATTGCATATGTAGGCTAATGATTTTAGTGATAGTACCCATACCCTCATATGATGGCTTTTTTAGCTGTCCTGTTTGTTCTCTCTTTAAAAACAAACCTGTAATTGAAGGATCTGCTGCTAATATCTTGGTACACCTTCAGGGTTCTTGTGGAGTCCATGCCCTGGCGGGTCGGTGCTGTTTTAGTGGCACATTGCACAAGTTGGTCATAATGTTTTGGCTCAACGTTTTAAATAAGAAAGATCCTCTAAGAGGAATACATGGAAATAAACACTGAAAACCACAGATCTCAATAGCTATCAAGATGCAAGGCACTAGTCCATATCATTTTGCAATAGAATTGTACCCCAATCAGTACAACGTGGGGTCTTAGCAAAATAAATCAAAACAAGTCTGCATTTTTTTTATCTCAATCTCCCTTCAACACACACAGTGATGCAATTTTTTGTGGTTTTTGGTTACCAAAAGATAAACACCCCTTCTCCGGTCCAATTAACAAGTCTCACTCCCCTAGAAATCTCTCAGACATGATAGACTAAGATCCCCACAGGGTGACTGCCCCCTTTAAATAAATTACCCAGGAAAGGGGGAAGAGCACTGTCTCTTATGTGGATCAAATTCAGAACCTGAACTACCGTTTTCCTACTTATATTGTCCCTCTCAATCACCCGGGCTTTGTTCATCTACTTTTCCAGTCATGTGAGCAGTCAGACTGTGAACAGGAGGACATCGGGACGTTTAAACGGCTCCACAAACTGGTCAGCTCCAGTCGCAGAGTCCGCAAGAAACTCATAAGGATCGACGAGTCCAAGAAGCTTGCGCCTGAGGGTGAGACAAGTCCGTTCAGTTTGTATTACCACAACTGGAACGGACCATAGGACTGCAGCTACTGTGATTAGATACTACTGGGCCCTGTTGACAAATATACTCTATTTGTAGTCTACATCCAACAATTTCTTTTCAAGACACTTAATGAAAGTATTGGCAAAAACAAACCTGTTTAGTTGTCATTGATCATGTTTACATTTTAGTCAACCATCTTATCCTGAGCAACTGATAGCAGGGTTAAATGTCATGAGCACAACAACGATAAAAAAAATCTCCACGCTGTTGGCTCTGGGAATAAAATTAGCGGATTTTGATTACCGTCCTAGCGCTCTAATCTCTAGGATATTTGTGGCCTATTATGGACCACATTGTCTTGACCTGCCACCTCCTGTCTCTACCAGATTCTCTGTGTGTGGATGGGCTTGTCCCAGGTGATGCCATGTCCTCCCTGTCCCTGTACTCCGGGGTTCAGAAGAAGCAGTCTGTGTCTGGAGGGTGTCACCACGTTGATTCCTTGGCCTCTGCCCTACGCAACCAGCCATCCTGTGACCTCACCACCTCCCCCTCCTCCTCCTCCTCCCTGGACACTTGCAGCAGCCACACCCACACCGTGGATGCGGTCTCCAGCACCACCCAGAGGCTACTCAGAGCCTTCAGTAAGACAGGTGAAGCAAGTCACAAAATGTTTCTTCAGGAAAATGAAGCTTTTCTAATGAGCTGTGTCGGACAGTTTTTAGTGTTGGACAGTTTTTGTTATGCATTTTTTGGTTCCTTCAGTCTATACAAGATGATAAAGGATCAGCAAGTTCTCCTCTTTCCGGATGTAGGAGGATCCAGCCCAGCCTGTAGCCCAGGGAGACGCCCAGACACAGGACCCACTGGGGCGGGGAAGGTGGCAGGGGTCGGGGATAGTGGTTCTTCCCTGTCAGAGATAGAGGTCGGCTGTGCAGAAGACAGAGTCCGGATAGCCCGGTCGGTCACAGATGGAGAGATAAGGAGAACACTCAGCCCTCTCAGCTGCCATGGGGTGAGTACTGTTTTGTCTGTCCTAAATTGCAGTATGTTCCCTCATATTGCTCACTCATAGGGGACATTGTAGGGCATTGTGTGGGGAATGAGGTGTTCTTTTGGACACACTCTTTGAGTGTGGACTGTGTAATTAATCTTTGTCTTACTCAGGCTGTCTGTTTGTGCTGTCTTGCTAACTCATTTATTGAAGTGTGATGTCTGTCTTGACAATGACCAGGCTAGGTTAATTCACTCAGTCCCAAAACATCTTCATACTAATCCACACCAATCTATATGCTGATCCAGTCAATAAATCAGTTTCAAAAGGATATTGGTCTGGGGACTTAATGATTTTTATCCTTTCTTTTACAGAGAGCCTGTAGTTTTGGCGGGTTTGATTTGACCAGCCGGACTCTGGAAATGGTTGACAGAGATCAGGACCGTGTGGTAAATACTTCAATATGTTTAATCAGTCCACTGC
Organism: Esox niger; assembly: GCA_016801105.1. NCBI lineage: Eukaryota > Metazoa > Chordata > Actinopteri > Esociformes > Esocidae > Esox > Esox niger. Next base: position 47,955 of record JACXGJ010002680.1, on the reverse strand, counting down.
CAGTTTTTTTTTACAGTACTTATTTGTCTGAGGCTTTTCCTCCCTTTCTATGCATCACCCTATGTTTAGAACAAAGATGGAGATGCCAGTGTGAAAAATGTAGTCAGATCTCCACCAACAAGCCACCGAGTGTCTCTGGGCAAGAAAGTGAAGTCAGTGAAAGAGACTATGAGAAAACGCATCAGCAAGAGATACCACTGCTCTCTATCTGAACAGGTAGGTCAATGCAAATAAATAATTAATGTTTGCTCATTTATTGTCCTCACATGCAACCTAGTGTCCCTGGCCGGGACTTGGTTTATTGAGATTGCAAACAAATCAGTAGTTTATAATACGAGAAAGGTAACCAATTGTAGCTAATTGAATCAAAAAGAGCTGCACATCCCTCTCCTCAAACAACCTGCTGCACCTTGAACCTTTTTAATATATATTTTTTGGGACATAAAGACAAAAATGGACAGAAATATACAGTTACATCCTTTTAATGCACTTTTAATCCCCCTATCTTATAAAAAAGCCCTCCACCTAAAAAAGAGATCATTTCTTTGTATTACATTTTTCAGAGAAGTTGTTTTCGGAGGAGTGTAACAATTTTGATTTGATTATACGAATGTTGTTTAAGCCTTACAGCTGCAGTAAATGTATCATACATGTCATCAATGTGTGACCCCTCCAGTCCAGCCCAGAGCGTATGTCCAGCGGGCCCCAGTCCCCCCACAGCAACACTGACACAGACTCACCAGAGAAACCCAAGCTGAAGGCTGGAGGGTCAGTGGAGAGTCTGAGGAGTTCCCTCAGTGGACAGAGCTCCATGAGTGAGTACCGGGGTTTGTTCATTTTTATTTGTTTCACATTAAGCTTTCACCGGGATTTATATCGGGTGTATAAATGCTAATTTTCTTTGGGGGGGATTCATACTTTTTAAATTGAGTCCAACCAAATCAAAACGTTGTAGACATTATAGACTGTTTCTTCTTTTTAGCCACCTTGTTAATAGCTAAAATCTGTGATAATTAAAGAATCAGGGAGTGAAGAATATACCAGAAATGTTGGGTGGAGGCAAATTGTTTTCATAATTAGATAGAAAGGGAATGTAACCCATTTTCACTGCAGCACCCACTCCACACCGCGTTGAACACAGAATGGGGTCTCTGGGAGAAAAATGTATGTACAACTTTGACAGCCTTTATTTATATCCTTTAATGTCTCATCTGGCGTTGCCTGCAGGTGGTCAGACAGTGGGAACAACAGACTCCTCCAACAGCAACAGGGAGAGTGTCAAGTCTGAGGAGGGAGAGGAAGAGGAGCTTCCCTACAGAGGACCTTTCTGTGGTCGAGCCATGGTCCACACTGACTTCACACCAAGTCCTTATGATACTGACTCTCTCAAACTGAAGGTAGCACACACACAGACACAGACACAGACACAGACAGACACACACACACACACACACACACACACACAATCTAAACGGATCGATCACAGTGATTGTTGTTGTTCTGCAGAGAGGCGACGTTATTGACATCATTAGCAAGCCTCCAATGGGGACATGGATGGGCCTGCTGAACGGTAAGGTGGGAACCTTTAAGTTCATCTACGTGGACGTGCTGACCGAGGAGGAAGTCAAACCCAAACGCACCCGGCGGAGGAGGAAGGGAAGGCAGCCTAAACCCACCTCTGTAGAGGAACTCCTGGAACGCATCAACCTCAGAGTAATGACTTATAAAAACATCAAGGCGCATACCGTGGCACTGAGTAGGCACATACAAGTTAGGCAGGATGTCCTGGTAGTAGTTTAGTGGTTTTATACAGTACCTAAAACCACTTTTTCTGTAAAGAAATTATCATAACTATTACTTAAGTGCTTCAGTGCAACTTTAACTGAATTGAGCCCTAACTCACATACTCACACTACTAGTAACAACAGGGTACAGCGCTGACAGACCGACCGTCACACACTGGATTTTAATTTGAGTGAACTTGACCAAAGCCTGCCTCCTCCGCTCCCCCAGGAGCACCTGCCGACCTTCCTGTTCAATGGCTATGAGGACCTGGACACCTTTAAGCTTCTGGAAGAGGAGGACCTGGATGAGCTCAATATCAGAGACCCTCAACACAGGGCTGTGTTGCTTACTGCTGTTGAGCTACTCCAGGAGTACGATGGTAAGTTCACGCACGCGATGGTTTCACTGTTTTGGGGGGGCTCCTGAAAATGTCACTGTTAAATTTTAAAATCTTCCCTAACATTGCCCTAAACATAACCCTAATTCTGATGGGAGAAAATGGCCCTTCTTATGGGGTGAACGGGTCCCTTTTGTTCCATTCATGTAATGATGCGCCACTGTTTGTGTGGTATCTCTCAGGTAGTAGCGACCCGGACCGCGCTGGCCAATTGGGCGAATCTCAAGAGAAGATTTTGCTGGATCGCCGGGGCCAACTGGAGAACTCGCCGAGAGACTCTGGCTGCTACGAGAGCAGCGAGAACCTGGAGAATGGTAACGACTGCCTTACTCGACACTAGCCTCTCATCTTCCTCATCTTCATCCTCTTCTTACCACCAAGGGTCTTCTCCAACCTCATCTTCTCCCTAAAGGCTGCCATGGGCTTCTCCAGTCTTCTTCGCGCATATCTAAAGCATCTTGTTTACACGCTACCGGGAGAGAGTTGGCTGTAGATCACTGTATTGATGCTATTTTTTCTGCCATATTTTTTCCCTGACTTTCCTGCCTTGTGGTAGTAAAGGACTCTTATACCACCAGACAATGCTCTTCCCATCAAGTCTATTGTGTACTCCATTTGCAAGAATCTACAGTAATCGGGGGCCTATATTCAAAATGTCTCTAAGTAGGTCTGACATCAGATTTTATTAGCCATTTATAGGATATGGACAGCACTGGAACTTGCTCTGAGGTGCATTTTTGAATAAAGGCCCCTTATGTTCTTTCTCGTTTTTTCCCCTTTGCCAGTCTTTCAAAATGTAGTTGAATTAAACAAAAAAAAGAGTATCTGTCTTTTTAGAAGGAAAAGAGAATAATCTTACACTCAGTACACTACATTGTTTTTCAGAGACCTGTATGTGTTCAGTATAGCTTTTAAAAGTCCCAAACAGGAATAGATGTCTGAGCGTACTGGTGAGTGAAAGGGTTTGTAGCCCTACACAGGAATAGATGTGTCTAAGCATGATGATGGTTTGCTTTACTGAAAATGGTGACTGTGGATCCAGAAGTAAGCTGTAATAAGATAAGCTGTAGACTTCTCAGGGCCACTTGCATATTTACTGTTCTTCTTTTGCTAACTATATTCTTATTGTGGTTATTTGCTTTGGTTTAAGTATATTAAAATAACGTACAACACTAAAAATCATGCTGAAAATGAAGGCTCCTGTGAACAGCAACAGCCCTATGTAGAGACTTCAAAGAATTTTCCACCTGTATATTCCAAGAATTTTGCTGTTTTTGTGTGTATATTTTTCTAGTCCAGAATCATATAATGTTGCACAATGTTATAATGTGCCTAAAGACAGACTTGCTTTATGCAAAACAATTAAAGATTAAGTTTTACTAAATGGTTCAACTATACTTGTAAAATGAGGGCACAGCATTTTTTTACAACTAATTATGAGTGCTCAAAATACATAGTTGTGACTAAAAAAGGGTCTATTTAAGCTGTTTTTTATAGCTGAAGATACCTGAAAGTCGGTGTTGATTCCAGCGAATTAGGATCTTCCTGTAGCTTGTCTGATGCTAGGAGTGATCCTGGTCTACATATCTCAGTCTGAGTCTTAATTACACCCTATTGCCAATGAAGTGCAATGCTTTTATCATTACATGCTGAATAGGATGCAATACTGGATCACAGTCTTGGAGCAGTTCTGAAGTGTACCCCATCACAGTGAGAGCCCAAGAAGGGAAATAAACTGCTCAGTGGTTTACCTGACCATCCTGTCTGCCTGCTTATTTCTTCTTCCTCATTTCATCCAGCGACCAATTCTGCTAGACTACCATGCTTTATTTTACAATTGCAAATCAGTACATTTTTTCATTCATTTTTTTTGCACCACTTTAAATGTATATCACTCTCTATTTTCCTCTGGACCGAGCTTTAAATGATAAAGTTGGTGACCAATAATGTGCTTTGCACATACCTGTACCTGTTTGTTTCAGGAGGGAGGGGAAAAAAGACGTGTTCTGCCATAAGCAGGTCCTCGTCTGGTTTCGAGTCCAGTCACCTCCTGTGCACAGAGTACTCCGCCCTCCCCAGCCCCACCTTGGTTCACCCTAGCAAGACAACCCCACCGACCCCACCTGAATATCAGCCCTCTGCCGCGCCCCCTCCAACAGCCTTGACCACCGACAGCCTTCCGAGACCTGCGCTCTGTCAGAGCCGTTGCAGTCACACCAGTAAGACATGGCTGAGGAGCCGGAGCTACGAGGAGCTGGGAGGGAGTCCTGCTCCCACAGCCCTGCCCAGGCTCTGCCTCTCCCTGGGAAAGCTGCACTCAGTGCTCCACACCACTGAGCACCACACCCTAGAAAACCTGAATCCAACTCCCACTAACGTATCCAATTCCAGGGGACCAGGAGAGGGCGATCCTGCACAAGAGGAGGCCCCGTTACTAAGCCATTTGGAAGGACCCTCCCCGCCCCCACACACTGAGATGCCCACTGACACATTACAGTTGAACTTGGTGGTTCCCAGGTTAACAGGGCTCCTTCCATGCACACATCCTAAAATATGCCCACCGGCACCAGGACGGCGGCCCAAGCGACGCTTAGCCAGGCTGAACCCAAACCCATGTGGTTCCCCGACAACCCCGGAGAAGACCAGTGACCTTGATGGTGCCTTCAGACACTTCTCTAAAGACAGCACTTTTGTTGAGGATGTAAGTGATGCACAAGAACCAACCCAACTCTGCAATGCAGACCTGGCAACCCATCCCAACTCATCCCAAACACTTCCCCAGTCAAAAGCCCACAGGTTGCAGCCCACTAGGGGGAAAAAAACCTTGCCTGTTGAGCCAGCCAACCTCGTAAAGGAAAGACTGGAGTCGGAGGGGATTGATCTCACCACCGAGCCCTACTCTGACAAGGTATGCTCTCACCGCCATGTAGTCAATGGAAGTACTATGTTGATCAGGAGTAAGTAGCACTATGCTTGTTGAGGACTAAGCTAAGAAAAATGAATACATTTTAAATGTTTATTCAGGAAATGTCTTTGTGTAGTTACATTGGTATCCACAATGCAACCTCCATGCAAACAACAATCATGGCCCCTTATACCTTATTTAATTTGACCAGTGCCCATATTTAAGGCTCCACCTTTTGGTAGTTTCAACCAATAGGCTGTGTTTAAAAGTAGCTCTCTGTTGAGGGAATAAGGCAACGGTGTCTGTTTTCCTTGATTATGACTCATCTCAACTTGCAGTATGGTCGCTGTGGAATCCCCCAGTCTCTGGTTCAGAGGTACTCCACTGAGCTGAACCTGCCTCTAACAGAGACCTTGAACGTCTTCGACGAGCTCAGAATCTCACAGCTCCACAAGCAACAGCGCATGGCAGTGAGTGGCTTCCGTACTCATTTGTTAATTCTTCAGAAAATGTGCCTGTTAGATAGCATTATTATAATGACACAGCTATTAATGGCTCTTCCTTTCATCCATTCCTCCAGGTGCGTCAAAGGCCACAGGCCCAGGCACATTGACAATCAACTGTGTCCGCCAAAGTTCTGTAAATAGCTTACTGGCAAAAACACAAATCGTTTACTGGGACCACAATTGAGGCATCATATCAAGTGATTCGACTTTGTTTGTTTTAACCATGTTTGATTATCAACTAGCATGAACATATTAATTATGTTAATAGTGAAAATGAAATGCGGTGACTGAGGACTACTGAAATGTTTCATTTTAATGTTGTGAAGTGTGGTATACAAATAAAGCAATTAAAAATATATATTTCAATATAATTTTTCTGGAAAGTAAAATTGTATTAAACATTTTAGACATCTGAACATTAGACATTATTTACAACAAAAATCACAAACTGATATTAAACGTTTTCTTTTTTAACCATTCCTGATTAAGTTATTATTAATTTTGTTTTTGTAGTTTTCAGCAAATTTGTATTACTTATTTCACAATAGAAATTAAATTCAACATCATTTTCTATAAAGATAGCAAAATCTTTAGTTTTTTTTCATTTTATTAGTCACAAATTGTGACCTAAAAAGTGCTAGAGAGATTATATTTAGAAAATGAACTTCAAACCTGCAAAATCTCTTATTTTCATTGATGGGCAGTACCAGCAACATCTGATTGTTTTAACACAAGATGCCGCAGAGTGAGTTAGAATCTGATAATCATAATAATCATGAGGAATCTAATCTCTGGCAAAGCATCTGGAAACAGTTCACAGCCTGGCACTGGGGGGTCTCTGATAGAGACACTGCCTGACCAGGCTGAGTGTGTCCAGGGCGGTGCCCCAGCTCAGAGTGACCCCCCAGCCCCCGTGGCCGTAGTTATGCACCACCGCTACCTGTCGGCTGCCAAGGAGGAGCAGCTCCTTCTCCAACCGGACGTTCTTCCTACTTGGTCTCAGCCCCACAGACACCCCGAGAACTGTGGCCCTGCGCAGGGATGGCTCCAGCCTGATACAACGCTCCAGGATGTCCTGGCTATCCCCTGGGTCCGGGTCCAGGCGCCAGTCGTCTGCCTGCCTACAGAACATACAGCACAAATTGTGTGAAAAGACACCAAATGTTTCTCCTCCCAAGAGCAGACTGTCTGAAAATCTGTTGAGCTTGTTTATTGTTCTTGGTATTTCAAGTCTTAGAACATTCCCTGTTCTAGAGTATAAATATGTGAAGTGGTGTTTTCAGCGCAGTCCCCGTTATCTAATTTCACGATGCAGTGATGTTCTTTAATGGACTTGACTTACCTGGTGCCGCCGATCGTCACGCTGTTCATCCCGGGGTAGATGTACGACTGGCCTTCCCCGTCCCGGATAAAGTGTTGGAGCCAAGGAGCATGGACCTTCAAATAAAAATTCAATATCATATCTTCAGTACCATGAAAATCGAAAATTTTCCACTTGCAAAAACCGAAGCTTTTCCCGGGAGTTGTGATTAAATTACATTTGATAGCTTCATCGGCTATTTTCAACAAGTTTTCCCGTTCCTGGAGTCATTATGTTCTGAGCGTATTTCAATACAGAGTTAACATGATCATTATCGGACAGTGATGCCATACAACGTTGTGTTCACATCACAATGAAATGCTTTTTACCAGTTCTCCCCTTTGGTGCGTGCGTGCGCCTGTGTGTGTGTGTGTGTGTGTGCGTGCGTGCGTGTACACACCTTGAGGACCTGTCCCCGTACTGGGTGCACTTGAGAGTCCTCCACTAAGGTTTTGGCACCCAGACCGGAGCAGTTGACTATGACATCATAGCCCTGGGTGCTTAGTTCCTGAAGACTGTCAACTTTTTGTTTCACAACCTGGCCCCCTGCTTTTCGAAACCTAAAAATATGTAACAAAAAAACTTTATTTTATGTGTAGGCGGAAAGAAATACATGAAGCCATCCATGTTCAACTTCATACGGTACAAGTACAGTATGCTTCAGTGTGTTTGATAGCTGTTCCTTGATAAAAGGAACTCATACAAAACAAGCTAAGACAAAGGAAGTACCTCTTCTCCAGCCATGGCAGGTAGTTGGAACATTCACATTTCACTGTTGTAAACGCCTGGCCAAACTTGTGATTTGGAAACCGCTTCAGTTCGTGGTCTGTCATGCTTCGGAAACCCAACACAAACTCAGACCAGTACGGCTTTTTATCCGCAGGGACAGACTTGTGAAGTTGCCATCTACAAAATAACATTAATACCACAAGTTGAGACCATTGTCAACTAGTACAACTTCAAAATGTATTGATGTCAAGGAACAAATTAAACTGGATGTAACATATTGTGCTCTTCCAAAATGACACCCAATTCCCCATATAGGGTGTAGGGTTGACACTCTGTTCCCTATATATGTCCTACTATTCCAGCTTGGCTCAAAAGTAGGGCATCACTGTGTGCTGCCATTTCAGATAAATCTATTATCTTGAGTGGGTTACCCGGAGCTGAGCAATACCCCAGCTTCTGATGCCTCTTCTGATTGGGTAATGGTCAGCAGGTGATCTATTGTCTCCTTGAACCACTTCTGCTGGCGTTCCAGAGGGATATCTGGGGTGTGAGGGAGGGAAAGTGGGGTACGAAGAGTAAAACATGGGGATTTTGTCTGGATATTTTACTCTATCATCATGCACTTTTATTGTACTTAATAATTGTTTAACAAGTATATACTTTTCAAAACAGAGAAACAAACATAGTGAACAAGTGGCCGTATTTGTAAAGTTATTGTAACGGATTGCTTTTATATTGCAAATAAGCTATCAATAAGTTAGGTGATTACTGCCTCACCTGGGAACGGTGAGCAAATTAGAATTCCCGCCGCCACATCGCTGGTGGTGTCAGGGGTGAACCTGTCTGCCATGAGGGTCACGGAGCAGTTGGTAAGTGTCTCAGCAATGCACACCGCTGTAGACAAGCCAACCACACCTGCCCCCAACACCACTACCTTCACGCTCTTCATCTCAAGAGGATTCTGCCGGGAGAAAAACTACTGCATACTAGTTAGCTATTGTGTTATACTGTGTATACTTTAACGGATGTCATGTTTAGTGATAATAAATATATATATCAACATATTCATTTTTAATAATGAGGATGACATCAGATTTTAAAAGGGATATATACGATAGGGAGAACAAGTATTTGATACACTGCTGATTTTACAGGTTTTCCTACTTACAAAGAGGTCTGCATTTTTTACCATATGTACACTTCAACTGTGAGAGACAAAATCTAAAACAAAAATCCTGAAAATCTAATTGTATGATTTTTAAATAACTAATTAGCATTTTATTGAATGACATAAGTATTTGAACACCTACCAACTAGTAAGAATTCCAGCTCTCACAAGACCTGTTAAGAAGCCCTCCTGTTCTCCACTCATTACCTGTATTAACTGCAACTGTTTGAACTTGTTACCTGTATAAAAGACACCTGTCCACACAATCAAACAGACTCCAACCTCTCCACAATGGCCCAGACCAGAGAGCTGTGTAAGGACATCAGGAATAAAATTGTAGACCTGCACAAGGCTGGGGTGGGCTACAGGATAATAGGCAAGCAGCTTGGTGAGCAGGCAACAACTGTTGGCGCAATTATTAGAAAATGGAAGAAGTTCAAGATGACGGTCAATCGCCCTCGGTCTGGGGCTCCATGCAAGATCTCACCTCGTGGGGCATCAATGATCATGAGGAAGGTGAGGGATGAGTCCAGAACTACACGGCAGGACCTGGTCAATGACCTGAAGAGAGCTGGGAACACAGTGTCAAAGAAAACCATTGATAACACACTATGCCGTCATGGATTAAAATCCTGCAGCGCATGCAAGGTCCCCCTGCTCAAGCCAGCACATGTCCAGGCCCATCAGAAGTTTTCCAATGACCATCTGGATGATCCAGAGGAGGAATGGGAGAAGGTCATGTGGTCTGATGAGAAAAAAATTTAGCTTTTTTTTCTGCAAAGGGGACACGACGAATGCACCGTATTGAGGAGAGGATGGATGGGGCCATGTATCGCGAGATCTTGGCCAACAACCTCCTTCCCTCAGTAAGAGCATTGAAAATGGGTTGTGGCTGGGTCTTCCAGCATCACAACGACCCGAAACCCACAGCCAGGGCAACTAAGGAGTGGCTCCGTAAGAAGCATCTCAAGGTCCTGGAGTGGCCTAACCAGTCTCCAGACCTGAACCCAATAGAAAATCTTTGGAGGGAGCTGAAGGTCCGTATTGCCCAGCGACAGCCCCAAAACCTGAAGGATCTGGAGAAGGTCTGTATGGAGGAGTGGGCCAAAATCCCTGCTGCAGTGTGTGCAAACCTGGAAACGTATGATCTCTGTAATTGCAAACAAAGTTTTCTGTACCAAATATTAAGTTCTGCTTTTCTGATGTATCAAATACTTATGTCATGCAATAAAATGCAAATTAATTATTTAAAAATCATACAATGTGATATTCTTGATTTTTGTTTTAGATTCCATCTCTCACAGATGAAGTTTACCTATGATAAAAATTAAAGACCTCTACATGCTTTGTAAGTTGGAAAATCTGCTAAATCAGCAGTGTAGCAAATACTTGTTCTCCCCACTGTATATATATACCCACATTTGCATTATAGCTTATATTTTACTCATTAATTATTAAAATAACCTCTATTCAGTTAATTAAATGTTTATCAGTCTCTTGTTTGATGCATACACCTTCTCCGACAAAGGTGTACACTAAACGCAAATTACCCTGCATGATGAAGTTCATGCACAGGCGAATTCTAGAATAAATGCCTAAATTCATCAGCTTTTAAAACGAATGGCCGCTAGATGGCGCGATAATTAAATGTTTACGTCGGTCGGTGCATGAGGTAGTAACCGGTAATAGGCCAGACAATAAAAATGTTTGTTGACATGTATAAACGTATTTAGAAATAGGATCTCTTATGGTCAATCAGTTAGAAACAACTCTAAACCACAAGAGCTCCGATACGTCCTTTATAATAAATATTATTACAAAATACTATTGCAAGAATTATGTATTTACAGTTCAATACTTTCTCATCAGATGCTGAAATTTACTAACAATTGACTAACTTTTGCTCAAATGAATAATGTTCATTTTTGAAAAATCGACTCCCGTAAACATAGATGGATATATTCATTGTTACCCTGGATTAATTAACTAGGTAATTCATTCAGTTGGAAAATGTAAATAAAATATACCAACCAAAGCGCATAGACATTGGATTGACGACTGAGCATGCTTGAACAACACCCGCGAGCATCCGCCAGATCTCGCGTGAATCAGAAAAACTGCGACTGAGCGATGGTAAGGTCCTGAAAGCTTAATATACAGTTTTAAAAAGACTGCTGTTTGCAGCGATCATATATAATTTGTTCTAATGTCTTCATATATGTTTTGAATAATATAATCTTGTTTGGATGTCAGGGTGCAGTAGAGGTGTATTCTTTTTTTATGTAGAAACCGTACATGGCGCATGTCGGTGCTTTGTCTCTGAAACACTTCCTGTGCCTTCTTCGTCTTTGGTCACCGAATTGTTGTGTCGGAAGCAGTTGAACAGTGGTTTTAAAGTCCTTAAAACTGTTGATGAACGAATAACCTATTCATTTGAAATGAAACAAAAATGTCGAGACTTCTGTCTAGGCATGAAGCTCTCATTAAGGTACATAGGCAGCAGTGAATGTGTTAGCCCAGAATATTTATCATGAGATAGATGGTTGCGCTATTATACTAACTCAGTTTAAGCAGGCTCACAATAAACTGTGTGAATGATAAAGTTCTGCATTTTGGTTTTTGACTACATTACAGTGTTAGAACCTTGCCTCTACATATTCTATGTAGTTTACTGCTCTTTATTATTTAGTGACTTTTTAAAGATTGTTTCACTTCATTGCAGGTAGGGAGGTTGGTGAGAAGCAAACTTCACCATCCACCAAGAAAATGTCCGAGCATACCCTTATACCACCAATCTCCACTTCTCTCACCGCCCTTCATTCAACAGCACACAAGGACACCATCCTCAGTAAATTTGACAAGCTGAGAAAAAGAGAACTACTTTGTGACATCACACTTATTGTTGAAGATGTGCAATTCAAGGCCCATAAGGCCCTTTTGGCTGCCAGCAGTGGCTACTTTTCCCTCATGTTCACTGCCGAGGAGCAGATCAGTCAGTCCACCTACAGGCTGGATGGCATGACAGCGGAGACATTCAGGGCGGTCCTGGAGTTCATCTACAGTGCCCAGGTATCTAGGGATTAAAATGGGGGAAGTTTGAACTGGATTCCATATTGTGAAATTCCAGGGGAAAGATAAAATAATTTTGTAATATTACAGTCTACATTTTACATTAAATTGAAGAAGTGAGATAAAAATACATGCAAGGATCTCACATTGGATCCATATGTTTAATTTCTGTGTCTATTGCTGCAGGTATCTGTGGAGGAGAGTTTAACAGAGCAGCTGCTTGACCTAGCCAGACTCCTAGAGGTTAGTGACCTGGTGAAAGCCCACACAGGCCATAACCTGAATATTACCTATTCCAGTGTGGAAAGCAGGGACCGTAGGATCACAACCAGTAATGGTTTGGATGTAAGACCAGAAGGGGACACCAACAACCGAGAACGGAGGCAACTAGGAGGAGGGATATTTATACAGCCCAAACGGAAAAGGGGTCGTCCCCGAAAGAACTTTACAGAAATGCCCGCCAAGGCCCTGGATGAGTCCAATATACAGGAACTGGAAAGTGATGTAGCCAAAATCCTAGAAGCAGCCAGTGAAACACAGCAGGTTATGGTTGACGATGTCACATGTGGAGACACTGCAGAATGTCTGGCCGAGGCAGATGATAGACCTGTTTCTCCAACCAGAGACTCTGATAGTGCAGACTGTGATCCGAGATCAGCCGATACTAGGCGACAGAGCAAGAGGAAGATCCGTCCCCCAGTTAAGTTCAAGGGCTACAGGGTGGGCAGCCGAGACGAGAAGAACTCAGACTGCAGAGAGCCAAGTAAGAGGGGCAGAAAACGGAAATACCCGAACACAGAAGCACGGTGTGAAGACTGTGGGAAAGTCTTCAAAAACCACCTGTTCTTAAAGATCCACCGCAGGACTCATACAGGTGAGACCACCAGACTGTCGTAGGTCACGCAGGACTCTTCAATGGCTGATTTAATCTTATTGTAAACCAAATTTGGTTACTAGCACAAACATTTATTCCTTACTTGATCCTCAAAAGTGAGGCCTGGGATTATATTCCTCCAAAATATGGACTTTTGGTTCATTTCAACTCTGAGTATGGAAGGGCCAGGTTTCAGTCCCCGTCATAGATGTACCAAAAATGTAAAAATGGACCAATGCTTTGTAATCTTGATTTAATGACAGACTCGTTTCCTGTCAAGGGGGTTTATGTGTACATCAAGCAGTCCCACGGTACAGAAACAGGAGATAAGCTTCCGCTCTCGTGAGTTACTAGGGCTCAAGGCGACTTATCGACATAAGATTTTGATTACAAGTATTTCTATGATGGAAACCTTACCAATGTCTCCATCACGATGACAAGTATTTTATTGCAGGCTCAAGTAGCATAAGTACTAATAATGTTTTAAACCGTTCCCACCAGGTGAAAAGCCTTTCAAGTGTTTTGCATGTGGGAAGAGTTACACACAGAAACACACTCTACTGGACCACCAGCGAATTCACACTGGAGAGAAGCCTTTCGTCTGCACCGTCTGCTCTAAAGCACTGTCCACCAAACACTCTCTTTTGGAGCACATGCACCTCCACACCGGTACAGTGCACTTTGTTGACATAATCTTGACACTGGTACACTTTACTGACATAACCTCCACACCGGTACACTCTACTGACAAAACCTCCACACCAGAACAGTGCACTCTGCTGACATAACCTCCACACCGGTACACTGCTCACATAACCTCCACACCAGAACAGTGCACTCTGCTGACATAACCTCCACACCGGTACACTGCTCACATAACCTCCACACCGGTACAGTGCTCACATAACCTCCACACCGATATAGTGCACTTTGCTGACATAACCTCCACACCGGTATAGTGCACTTTGCTGACATAACCTCCACACCGGTATAGTGCACTCTGTTGCCATAGCCTCCACACCGGTATAGTGCACTCTGCTGACATAATCACTGGTATATTAATATTGTGAAGAGATGCAGTCATTACATTCACATAATTACAATAGTCTATTGTCTGCATGGTACAGCTGCATTACTCAATATACCACTCAACAAACCAAATAAAACGTGTCTCTGTTAGATTTCTGTCATGATTATTTTTAATGTTTAGTCTAACTCAGTTGGCCTTTAGTCTTTTATACTATGTGTCTTTTCTTTTGAATGCCAGAAGAAAAAACCTTCAGCTGTGATAAATGCATAAAGACGTTTAACCAGAAGAGACAACTGAACAGTCACTACCGGGTACACACTGGTAAATCTTTACCAGAATGTGAACACTGTCACCGTAGGTTCATGGATGCTGCTCAACTGAAGAAACACATGAGAACTCACACAGGTAAAGGCCAGATTTAACTCATAGCAATGCTGAATGATGCTGTGTTACTGTTGTGAATGTCTGAGATAGTTTTGTTGTTACAGGTGAGAAGCCTTTTACTTGTGAGATCTGTGGGAAGTGTTTTACAGCCAAGAGCACATTGCAGACCCACATCAGGATTCACAGGTGAGACTTACCATTATGTTTTTAGTCATAGAATTGATCCATGCCACTCCTAAAAGAGATTGGAAAAAGTATCCTACCTCCAAAATATAATCATAATGTACTGTACACACTTAATGACAAAATAATGTGAAAGCGAGCATGACAAACTCAAAATTGGCTTCCAACAAGCATAAACAGTCGACAACACATGAAAGAAAATATGATGTCAACCACTGATCTGTGTAAATATGGGTTTGTGTTTCCAGAGGAGAGAAGCCATATGTCTGTAGCGTCTGCAACAAGTCGTTCTCTGACGCCAGCGCCAGGCGACGTCACCAAGCCTCCCATACCGGGAAGAAGCCCTTCACCTGTTCCTTCTGCAACCTTTCCTTCGCTCGCCTGGACAACCTAAAGACCCACATCAAGACCCACAACAAGGAGAGCATTGTCACCGTCACCCCTGAGGAGGCCCAGGGCGAGGCACGGGTGGAAGGGGAGGAGGTCAGGGACACCTCAGAGACAACAGAGGAGGTAATTTAATCTTGGTCGTTTTATTTGGGTCATTCCCAATGGTATACTTGGCAATACAAATGGCAGATTTCACCACCAAATTACAGGCCGCTCAGGCATAGTTCTGTTACATCCTACAGCATGTCGGTAATAATGTACTGCATTATCTAATTACAGGTACGCAGCATTCTACAGCTACAGCCATACCAGCTACCAGGCCACCCGGAGCAGGAGATCCAGCTGGTTGACATGAACAACCTCAATTTTGTGCCCGGCCACTGTGGGCAGGATCAGGGCATAAGCATTATAACTTCGACAGAGGGTGGGGTCTTGGGGGCGGCTAAACAGGCCCAGTCCAGGCTGACCCTCCTGACCCAGCCATCAGGACACATGCAGAACGTGGCCTTGGTCACTCAGGTAAAGTCAAACAATAATGTATATTGACCCTTCATTTGAAACACGGCTCATTCCTGTTGTTTTGTTTTAATTCCTGTGGTTTTTCATATTTTTTATTTGATAAATGTGTGACTAGTCATCTCTATTGTTATTTTTTATTCCCCCAATACTTGTTATTTTCCTGTAGGTTATATCAAAACAGGTTAGGTCTAAAGCGTATGTATTATTATTATTATTATTATTATTATTATTATTATTAATACAGTTTTCTATCATTTAGGAAAGCTTGGACCATCACAACCAGCAGATCCAGACTATCAGCGTGCTACAGGACGGACACATGGCCAATGGGGTTGGAGGTCAGCCTGAACAGATGCATGTCATCACCTTATCCAAGGAGGCCATGGAGCATCTTGAGGCTCACCATGGACCGCCCCAGCCCGTTCACCTTGCGCCCAGGCCTGGCTCCCTCCCTGCCCCAGGCCCCATACAGCAGCTCCACGTCATGCACCAGCCACACCACACTCTCCCACAACCGGCTGTCACCCAAGACCAGGGCCCTGTTCTGGGGCACATGAACAGAGAGCAGCAGGCTCAGGGGCAGGCTATCCACATCAACAGCACCCAACCCATCTCTATCAGTCAGACCAGTGAACAGATCCCCAGCCACCACATCCAGGGCCAGACCTTCCAAATACAGGCTGGTACAGTATCATACCTCTACACTACCAGTCAAGCCCAGCCATAAACTGTTATGTGGGCCCAACTGGTTAAAAGAGTGGAGAAGCAGACTGCCCCAACCGCAAAGCCACATGAAAGAGCAGAAAGGCCTTTGTCTTAGTTCCAACTTAGATCGTATGAATTTAAAACGCATTTGTCACAATGGTTGTACATTTTATTCAGTTGTGCAGTAATACCAGGAATTTTCGCTGATATTATGCAGGCTAGGTTTGAGTTCACTGGCTGGCATGAGGGTCGGAGCGCCATAGGGGGATGCATCTTAGCCCCTTATCCCTCTGGGAGGGGGGGGAAATCATCGGGGTGGATTACCTTTGGTCTCATTGCGCTCTAGATACTCACACGTAAAAGCTCAGGTCATTAGTTGATCTGACTGACAAAAGCAGAACGACTGGGCGTGGATGCCTAAGACAGTGGTTTTGAACTGCAGAACATTCTGTAATTTTCTTTTGGGGGGGGGGGACTCGTGACTTGTGAACATGGACATGGAACGCTGACTCCTGAGCACCAGTGCAGCTCAGATAATACATTTGAATGGCACATGGGTATCTGTATCTATCTCACTAGCCTTAAATGCAAAACGTTGTTGTCATGCCTCTGTTCCTGTTTTAGGGAAGTCTGATAACATTGTTTCAATTACTTTCCAGCTCAGGCTGTCGTTACATTTAGCAAATCATTAGAGTGGCGTGCCTTATGAGCAAGTCATTCTTATGTTTTTACTTTTAAGTGAAACCCTCAGGCAACTCTGATTTGCTATACTACCGCCTCTGCCATAGAAAGAGTATGGCTTAGTGTTTGTGGTTGCAAATGCAGGAAACTGTTCACGGCTAAAATGTTTTTTAAGGTTGCCAATTAGCAGGACTCAAATGAATCATCATTAGGAATTTTGCAAACTATGAAAGTGTTCAAATAAACCATATTAAAAGGGACAAAATGTATAGATAATTTGAGATATCAGTAGAGAGTTTACAACTAAATAAACCAATAGTGAAATGTTATATTTGCTGTAGAACTGTATATCTGGTCAAGGTGTGCCACAGTTCAAAAATGGATGGAAGTGGGAACCAATCGCCTATGATAAAGACATGCTGCCATGATAGTCTTCAGGACACGTTGGGAGTTGTAACTAGACATGCTATTACATAGATACAATTGATTTCACAGAAAAGAGGGTACTTTTTATCAAATGGGGTAAAAATAGGCAGAGAATATGATTCCAACTTTTTTTTGTTATTCTTAATACTGACATCTTCTGGTTGACATGATGTAAAAGCCCTGTTGGCTTATGGACATTATTTAAAGCTACTGTATAAGGTATTATTCTCATATCAAACATCCGGAGAAAAATTATTTGCTAATGTATTCCGGGGTCCAATAAATACATGAAGTTGTTTCTTTTACTGTCATCACCACCTAGGTGAAATTTGTTTCATATACGAGATTCCACAGATGTTCATGATGGCACGGCCTTCAGGGTCACTTCCACATTTTGGGGCAGGGGTTAAAGAGTAAACAGGGTAATTGCAGAAATGTCAGCAGATGTTTATAATATTATGAATACATTTATGAAGAGTTTTTGTACTTATTTGTAATGTAGCTTTTGTTATTTGGGACCGACAGTGTCAATTCATGAATTTGGATGACTAATGCTAATTCCAGACTGGGAGAGAGGTAATACTTGTCTTGTCATAAAAAATCATTCATGGGCTTTCAAGAACAACTCAAGGTGAGTGTTTAAACTATCCCTTTAACAAGATGTGTTTTCATTGATTTATTGAGTTTTTTATGAATTGATAGGCTTTTCCACCAACACAAAGGTAAAAAACAGGCTGTTTTTGTTTGAAATCTCTCCTACCATTATTGAAAAATATATTGAAGAATATAGAATAAAATACAGAATAAAATGTGTTTTTATTGATTTATTGCCTATCATCAATACCATCAATACATACCTTTTTGACCTAACAACGGTTGAACAAGTAGGGTAGTTCTTTTTTTTATAATATGTATCAAGTTTGACATGGAATAAAATGCATTGCAAATATAAAAAGACAGTTTTTACCATATCAAATGTAGTAGACTTGTGTAGCATGTTGAATGGCATGTCTATAAAAAAGTTGTGTTTATCACTCTTTTACCCCGGTCCCTAAATTTGGAAGGGAGCCTGAATGAAAATGCGAATGTGAATGTCTGTTTAATCTCGTATATGAAACTAATTTCACCTTGGTCATATCACCTTAACAAAATGGGGTTTAACTATTGATCTTCCGTATAGCATGTAGAAATAGTTTGAGGGCATCTTGTAGAAATAGGTATTCTGCAAGGTTTGCATTATTTCGGTCAAGGCTCGAATCGAACTGAAGTACTAACTGCATCTTTTAAGATCAAGGGGTATGCTTGTTGCGCTGTAAATTTCAGCTCAACTTTTTCCCCAGCTGTTGAGAACTAATGTAATTCGTAACTTTGATGTTAGGAACCAGATGTATATTTGTCAAAATTGCGGCACTATACCAGGAGTGGGGTTCGAACCCACGCGGACATGAGTCCATTGGATCTTAAGTCCAACGCCTTAACCACTCGGCCATCCTGGTTGGCGTTAAGTGTTAATAAATTAACAGGTAATATACATATAGCTTTTTACATCAGTGTGCATAGTTTTTGGTGAATTGTTTTGCTAAATAGTAGGAACGATGTAACACACAGAACAGTTGCAGGAGGCGGGTTCGACTCTCTCTCAGAAATGTAATTGTTGCAATGTTCCAAGACAATTTTGATTAAGCATACATTAGGAATTTAGCCTCGATGCAAATCAAACGTTTAATAATTCTAAAAATGAATACATTACTGACACGTGTGTGCTTTGCGTCACTTGATCTGGAGCATATGCAATACTTTATTGGGGAGCACTTCGTCTAGTCACGGAAGCTTCATATACAGCACAGTTCAGCCAAATCTAACTTGTATTTTTTACGCACTAGATCCTTCACTAAGTCTGTTGTAGAATGTGAGACAATCACTAAGTCTACAGGAAGTTTGTGGTATACGGGTACTGAACTGCTGCAATCAGTGTTTTTAATGGGCATTCAGTCCTTTGTCTTACAACCCATTCATATTATTTTAGGTCGGCTAGCTCCCTTTTTTGCTCAGCAGTCTTGGTATAAAAACATATATAATCAACAACTTCTACCAAGGTCAAATCCCACACTGGCATTTGTGAGGGCAGAGGGTAGCGTTGCTACTGCAGGTGTAAATTAATCCCAGCCTTGTTGCTCAATACTGTAGCTCCAATACCGAGAATCAAGCAAATCATTATTTAATATAGGCGGGTGGGGTAATGAAACAGATGTTCAAAATGTACACTAATGCAATCTGATGACTCTGAGTCAGTGTGACTCATTCTTTCCTTTCAGAATTTATTCTGGACACTGTAAACATAGTATGGGTTTATGGAAATCTGCATGTGATGTGCACTATATAATGGAAAAATGTGTTTCCTCTAAAGTGTTGAGTCATTTAGATTTTGCATTCACTTGCAACATCAGTCAGTGTAGCAATACTGGTTTTCTCCAGAAATCAAGCAGTAATAACTGAGAAAATGTATCATAATCAAGTAATTTATATACAAAAATACATCCTATAAGGAAACATTTAAAGGCCCGTCCTACAGCATTTATGTTTTCATATAAATAATATAGAAAGTATAATAAAACATTCAATACTGATAAGTGGGAAAAACAGAAGCAACAAGCATTTTAATTACACTCAACTAAGGATGAATGATTGACTTTTCAAGTATTCTTTTAACTGCACACCTAAAGTCCAATACAGATGCTTTCTTCTCATATCACTCTATTCATTTGCATGTCAGCTTCTGTGGTTTGGCATCAAGATATTTGGCCTTTCTAACACCAGCATGTCAAAGGCGTTAATATAAAATATGTCATGTACAGTGAGAGGAAGCAATAACTCAGTGACAGAAAGAGTCCCATTCTCATTGCAACAGCATAAATCATTTGAAACCAACACACACTGGAACACACAAAAGTGCAATTGATTATTTGTACTTTTTTTATATACCTTTTTGACTTTGAAAACCCATTTGATAGGAAATTATACCTGAGCATATTGAGATACAATATTAACACTGATACCCATCTTTCTTTGTCACTTGTTACAGCAAGGGAAACAGCAACAGAAAAGCTTCCTACATGGATTGTTTTTCTTGTACTTCACTGCCCTCTTGATCTGAGCCTGGGCCTTGCAAACAAAGTCTGTTGTGGCGACCACGTTGGCCTCTATGTTGTCCACCATTGCGCCCTGTTCTTCCACCAGCATAGCCATCTGGAAGAACAGTTCATGGATGTCCTTGATACGACTCTCCAGCTCAAGCAGCTCCTTGTGCCGGTTCTCGATCTCTGTGAGTGCAGAGCGTGCCGTCCGGCCGTCCGCTAGGAGGTTGTCAGAGAACACGTTCCACTTCCCTGTCTCAACCATCTCCTCAATCTGCTCGCCGGTCACCTCCTTTCCCATTATTTCTGCTTGACGCTGGATCCGGGTCTTGCAGTTCTCCCTCATGCTCATCTCCGCCTGGTTGTACTCGGACATGGCCTCATGAAATAACCCGGTGAGAGAAACATACTGAGCTCGCACCATGCGGACAACAGCAGAATGGGCCCCGTGCTCTTCCTCCAGCCGTTTGTGCTGCGT
Source organism: Esox niger (assembly GCA_016801105.1). NCBI lineage: Eukaryota > Metazoa > Chordata > Actinopteri > Esociformes > Esocidae > Esox > Esox niger. The sequence continues at coordinate 27,232 of JACXGJ010002680.1, read as the reverse complement.
CCCAATCTTCTCTAGCCGTGCGTAGATGCCCTCCCCCTGGGTCTTGATGCCCCTGGCTATGGCATTGGTGTCTCGTTTGATGGAGCTGAACCGACGAACAGAGGTAAGGAATCGGGTGTTCTGCTTGCCCAGCCGCTTCACATCCATCTGGAGCAGTGTAATCTCCTTCCTTATGGACTGGGCTTCTCTGAAGATGATGTTCATCTTGTCCTCAGCTTCAAACACCACCAACTGCTGCTCCAGCACTTCCTTTTCATCGTCGTCAGCATCCTGTCCTCCCTCATCTGTGTCCGAAGGAGTTGGGGTCACTCCCTGTAGGTCTTCCAGTCTGTCTCGCATGTTTCCTGGAATGGGAGAATATATTTTGAGGAGCATGGTTACTGTATGTCCAATGGTTCATTTCATGATCATCATACAGTGTCTATAAAAGTAAAAACCTCTTTGAAATGTATTCACATTTTGTTGTGTCAGTGCCTTAACAAAAATCTTCATTTAAATTCATGACATTTTCTATACTCTAAACTCCACCCTTATGTGGATTTGTTACTGTTGTGAAATTAAACTGTGTTCTAAAAAGACAGAACTAAAATATCATGAGTGGATAAGTTTCCAACCACCTTAGATAACATTTGGTAGAAGCAACTTTGGCAGTAATTCAATCCGTGTATCTTTTGGGGTATACCTAGATTTGGCAATACTTTAACATAACTGTTCAAACTTTTAAGTCCCTTGGGTAGTGTGTATTGACAAAAATCTTCAAAAGTCATGCTGCACAGTTTTTATTGGATCTAGGTCAAGGCTTTGTCAGGGCCACTTATGGACATTTAACTTTTTATTTCTTAGCCACTCAACTGCAGCTCTGGCATTGTGCTTTGGGTTATTTACAAGCTAAAAGGTGAACTACCATTCAATTTTCATCTTTCTTGAAGAGGGGTGGAGGTTTTCCTCAAGGACCTTTCTGTCCCTTGCTCTATTCATTTCCCCAACTATTTTGTCCTTAACAATACTTCACTGTGCAGACTATGTTCTTAGGGCACACAATGACCAGTCTTGGTCACAAAAGTGGGTAACTCAGTCAAAGTTGCCATTGGCCTTTTGGTAGCCTCTGGTCAGTCTCCCAGTTGCACAGTCATCCAGTTTAAAGGGTATATAGGAAAATAATAAAAATTATGAAAAAGATCCAAATACATTTATATTTTAGATTCTTCAATGTAGTCACCCTTTGCCTTGATGACAGCTTTGCACACTCTTGGCATTCTCTCAACCAGCTTCAAGAGGAAGTGGAATGCCTTTCCAACAGTCTTGAAGGAGTTCCCATACATGTTGAGCACATTTTCGCTGCTTTTGATCGCTTCACTCTGTTCTCCAACTCATCCCAAAGTGTCAATTTTGTTCAGGTCAGGTGATTGTGGAGGCAAAGTCATTTGATGCACCATCAATCTCCTTCCTGTTCTGACAGCCCTTACACAGCCTGGAGGATTACTGTCTAAACTTGACTGGTGTGTCCAAACTTATGACTGGTTCTGTATATTATATTAATTATACACACACACACACACACACACACTATTTGTATAGCCACATTCCCTGATATGTCTTTTGAAAACATTATCCCTTGGTTTGTTTTAAAACTTCTTGGCACTGATGGATGATTACTTGCTTTAAAATTTGCTACCCAAGAAGGAACCTACAGAAATCATGTGAATCACTAGAATTTGCTTTACAATAGGGATGGAGTGGGGATCCAATAATAATATTTCAGTTATCTATTTTGAATATACTTTCATTTTACAAAAATAGAAAAACAAATGAAACCTGTGGAGTATGGTATGTAAATAAGTAGGGAAATTCAGTTAATGAAACTCTTAGGCACTGAAAGGACAACATGTGATTAGGTTCATTATTCATTATTGTCATGCAACAAACTTCAGAAAGTCGACATGTTCTTGCCTTATAAGTCTATTCTAACTGTATACCGTATAGTGCAATGTCTATTTAAACAGATAACACCCATTATAATCCCGTTATCAATTGAAGGCATGAAACACCATTTTATAAGAGGAAATGAAATGCTACCTATTTCCTCAGCAGACAGTGACGATCTCTAGTGTTACTGTACATATCACCACACCCCCAGGCTGTCAGGGAACGAGATTAAAACACGAATAGAGTAACAGTTTAATAGACATCGATTCAGAAATCAATTTCAGAAACGGATTTCCACAACAATGTCATTACTGAAAGATATTCTGAAATATGTGACTTTTCTTTTACTGTCCTTTAACACACAAATACTTTTCAGGGGCTCCGTTATAGGCAAATCATTTCTTTATGTTGCTACATGTGTTTTACCATTAGAGCAAACAACATGTGAAGATGTTTTCTGTGCCCAAATAACACCGTGGAAATTGCTTACTGTCTAGCAATAAAAAACACATGCCGACGTGCACATCTATAACGTCGACATGAACAGTCAAAAGGAGCAACACATTCGAGAAAAAACTAACCAAGTAGCAAAAGACCAATCGAATAGACCGAACTTAATGAGAAAAACGCACCGTATCGCAACCTGCAATTTTTTCAAAACACTCCAGGCTATTAAATTACAGAAATATCGTGAATTGTGTTTAATTTACCTTATATTGTGCTCCGGAGAATGTCTTAATACACTAACATGATTAAAACAGAACAGACACATGCTCTGAGAATAATTTCCCCTTTATGCTCGATGATAGTCATCTAGTGCGTCTGCCAGGAACCAGCCCACCACCTAATTTAGGTGGCTTATTCATTACTTGCAAACCGTAGTAAAACGTTTTATATTTGATACATTTTAGTGTGCATCCACTATTCCAAATAATGGTTTTGGATACAAAAACTTTTCGTGAAATATATTTTTTCTTCAAATATATTTTTTCTCTTCAAATTATTATAATTATTATTTTGTCTCTCACAATTTGTTCTATTTTAGAAAATGTTTTGAAACTAAAACGTTACGTTTGGTTGAATGAATACGCCCAAGCTAGATCACTCACAGTTTCGACTGGTTTGGTTCCTGCTGAATACACCCGTGGGAGGGATTTCCCCGTTGCGGACTTTCATAGCCATGGTGACAGAACAGAACTTAGGGTGTTAAAAACGGAAAGTCAAAAACAAGCTTTGAAAACACTTAAAACCATGAATCAGTTATTTCGTGGTTGTTTGATTTCATGGACTTACATCTAATCAAAGTTCATGTTGTAACCCACTATTACTATAACTCTCGGAGTTTTCAAGACTATTAGGGTAGATTCACCACCGTCGCATTAACGGCACACAGCACGACCGCTCAGGTATGGAAGGTTGTGTGGTGTTAGACATACATAGGATATCTAAAAAAAAATGCTTACGTATTTAAAAAACATATTCAACCAATATATTTAAATATGTTTCCGTTTCTTGTAAATATGTTTGCCAATGTATTATTTTTGCGAAGGAGTGGGCAGACCCATTCCGTTTAGGTTGCTATAAAAGTTATATATATATATATATATATATATATTTGACAACCTGATGTGTAATCAGCAATGTCATTCATCTCTGGATTTAAACTCTAGTGATATTTTTTGTTTTATATGAGTAAGATGATTGGTTTAATGGCTAGCAAGCACACTAAACCCAATTGGCTTAATTGAAAACGTACACTATATGGCCACAAGTATGTGGACACCCCTACAAATTATGGAGTTCGGGGGTTTCAGCCACACCCATTGGTCACAGGTTCATAAAATCCATCATGTAGCCGTGAAATCTCCATAGACAAACATTGTCACTACAATGTGTCATACTGAAGAGCCAAAGCTACCAGAACCTGGTTTAAGGACGATGGTATCCAAAAGGATCAAAAAGTAATGAACACTTGAAATATATCAGTCTGTGTGGAATGACTGTATACATTATGCAAGTTTCACTTTTTGAATGGTATTACTGAAATAAATCAACTTTTTTATGATATTCTAATTACATGTCCAGCACCTGTATACATGCTCTTCCAGACACATTTTTAGTTTTAAACCTTATCTCTATAGAACATAGTTATAGATTTAAACCAAAAAAGTGACCTAAGAGGAGACAGTAAAGATCAAGTACTCAACTTACATTCTTTCAAACAAATTATAAAATACAGTTTTTGCTTTCTAAACTCTTAAAACAATGTCAATTATTGAACAAAAAATCTGCTTGGAGGTATGGGGTTGCAGTTACTCATGATTATAGTAGTTCGAGATAAGACTGTAATCTGAGAAAGGTAATGAGAATTGACAGTATATAATGTATGTTATCGCTTTGAGGATGTTGCTATAGTAATCTATGTAGAGTATATTGGACAGGATACATTGATTTGAGATTTATTTGTGTTGCACCTCATCCATTGCTGTCTATTTAACAAAAATAAGGTTTGGGTTAGAATTCATATTTGTATTGGGTATAGGTATAAATGTTCCTGGCCATCAGAACCGGGCAAAGCCCCAAAACTCCATCCAGGCATTGGTCTTAAGACAAATTTTACTCCTCTCTTGAAGGGGATATTCTCCATCTTGAACCTTGTTTTTCATATGTTGAAGGACCATATGCTCAAATCATGCACTTCATAACAAGTGAATGCAACCAGTTGGTAATCTGTGAATAACTTAACAGCTCTCAGAATGCTACTGATAGTTCCTTGTGACAGGGCAGGTCATGATTATTAATGTTTCTGGGCCTGTTGCTTGGTTGGATGCTTTTGGTTTTAAAACGTTATCAACATCAGCTTCCTCTGTTACAAAATCAGCTTCCTCTGGTGTTCATATTTATTTCACACAGCAGCTCATCCTCTTCAGTACATGTTTTGACAGTCAAATAACGCTAAGTTCAGACTCTGCAAACTTCATACAATATATTTTGTTTTGATTGGTTTATTGTGGTTGGTTATTCCAGAGAGGGATTTTTGGGTCCACCCTTCCACAGGTCTCATATATTTACCTCCATGGTTGCTCAGCCTTCTTTCTTGGCCTACCGCCCAGTCCCATTGCATACAGGGCCAAACTATCAGTTACAGTTGATCAGCTATATAGTATTTTGCAACATGGAAAGCAGCCACAAAAAAGTGTCTTGATTGGTTTGTTCTTGTTGTATTTCTTGGCTGTGTCCAGAGCTCTTGGTAGTTACCACTGTCTATGGCACGCTGGTCTTGATGTGGTTGATCACCATTAACTGTTCCTCTGTCAGTACAGCCACTTACAGAAACAGCTCCCAATTGCCCCAGATCATCATCTCCAGGTCCAGTCTGTGCCTTTTAAAAGATGCTACTCATGTGAGAGGAAGAGAATGCAAGATGAGTGGAGACAGAGAGAAAGACAGAGGAAGGGGATAGTGAAACATAAAGGGAGGGAGAAAAAGAGTGGGTGGAGAGAATGGGAGGTAGGGGAGAGAGTCAGTGGATCCAAAGAGATAGAACTAGCCAGTCCTTAAAGCAAGGAACATCTCTAGGATTCTTCCCTGGTTCTGACCTTCATAATGAGTTTTTCCTGGCTACTGTGGAACCGTTGACATCATTGCCCGTTTTGTTTAGGGTTTTAAATGGCTTTATAAAATGCCTTTGAATAACAGAGTTAACATGTAATCATTAAATGAAAGCAAAGATTGTACTTTACGGAAATTCAGGTCTCAACCGTTGCTTTGGTTTTGAATTGTCCAAATACTCATCATTTTTTCTCAGTCTCTCATTTTACTCTAAAGTGAGCTTAAAAAATAGAAACATTTACCTGTCAACATAGAGGGCATTCGGGAAAATATTCAGACCCCTTGTTACCTGATGACAGCCTTGTTTTAAAAGGGGTGACTTGTATTTCTTTATCTGTCTACACACAACACCACCAATGAAAATGCACAAACAGGTTTTTAGTAATATCACATTTACATAATTCCGACCACTTTACTCAGTACTTTGTTAAAGCAGCTTTAGCAGTGATTACAGCCTCAAGTCTTATTGGGAACGATGCTAGAACCCAGATGCATCTGTATTCAGAGAGTTTTTCCCCATTCATCTCTGCGGATTCTCTCACAATCTCATGGATGGGGAATGTTGTTGTGCAAACATTTTCAGGTTTCTCCAGATATGTTGGGTTCAAGTACAGGCTCTAGCTGTGCCAATCACAGAGGTTCAGACTTGTCCTGAAGCCGCTCCTTCATTCTCTTGGCTGTGGATTGTTGTCTGGTTGGAAGGTAAACCTTCGCCTTAGTCCTGATCGCTCTGGAGCAGGTTATAATTCGTTTTACCAGCTCAGTTCATCTTTCTTATGACCCAGACTAGTCTCCCCAGTCCCTGGTGCCAAAAAATATAACCACAAAATAAGCTGCCACCTATTGTGATCTCAGGCTGATTTGCGGTGCCTATCGCTTAGCGCTGACCTCTATTTTGATCTCATCAGACCGTAGAAACTTCTTCAACTTGGTCTCAGAGTCTACGAAGTGCCTCTGGTAGACTATAGACGCAATTTGAAGTGAGTGGTTTTCTTTTTGCCACTATCCGATAAACAACACTTTTGCAAAGCACGCAGGCTATTGTTGCAGTGTGCACAGTATCTCTCAGCTCATCCTCTCATTAGTGGACTGCCCTTCTTGTCCTAAAGTATCAGCCTGTACTACACAGTTTCATAGTTGTGCCGTATTCTTTTTATTCCTCAATAATGAACTTTCCTTTCCTCTGTAGGATATTCAGTTCCTTGGAAATGTTCTTATATCCCACTCCTTATCAGTGCTTTTGAAGACTCTTATTCTGGATTTGTTTTGAATGTTCCTTCATCTGCATGATGTAGATTTTATAAGCAATTCCAAATAACCAAATGTGGGACCACCGAGAGGCAGGTCACAAATTATGTGAAACACCAAACTACTATGAATCCTACAGCCTACATACGAAAAAAAATATGCAAAAGATAACATTTAGCAGTTCACACCCTAGTACACTGATAAAGGACCCAAAAGATAATGTGAGAAGTGAGATAATATGAGAAATTACTTTTCATATTTATTCAAATGGGATGATTCATCAGAGTATGTGAAATGTAAGACATTTACCAACCGGTTATAGATGTCAGGGCTCCTGGAAAATCCGACTCGTTCACCTGAACTTTATTTGTGATTAATCAGAGTGACTTTAAATGATGGCAGGTGTGTAATTAATTTATTTAACATGAGTTTGAATATGATTGGTTAATTCTGAACACAGTCACATCCCCAGTTATAAGAGGGTGTGCACACTTATGCAACCAGGTTATTCTTTTACATGACAAAAACCTGCCATTCTAACAGGGGTGTGTTGACTTTTCAGAAACCCACAGAAATATGAGGATACAATCAGGAACCTATCCGGTCAGTCATATCTGTCGTGCTGACCATTGTTCTACATGCTTCTTTAATGTCTGAACTCTGCCACAAGATGGCAATAGAGCTATGAATGCTAAGGTGCAAGTATATATCCCGGTGACAAAACAAAAAAGTATATTAATGTTATATTTTTTTCTGTGGACCATAATGATCCTAATATTTTTAGCTGGATTACCATCTAAACATTACTTTTTTTATATTATTATTTGCATACCAAAAGTCTATTCTTAATGCATACCAGATGTGTACACCATTCAGTAGTGAAATGGAACTTAAACCCAGAGGTTGTTGTTGTGGATACTGTATGGCTTTCAAAGACCAAAATGGGGAAGTAAATTCATGCTGATAATCAGTATCAGCAGGTTTGACAAACACTCAAGCACCAATGTTCCCAATCACTGCGTCTGCAGTGTCACAAATTCTAATTTCACGAGGGGAAAAACCAATTGCATTAATCCACTAACATGCGATGGAGTACATCTGTGTCTAATGCAAATCAAATGGTAACAACAGTCAGATGACACTGAAAATGTTATTCCCAATATTTGATTGATCTTCGAAACTGTGTTCCTGATTAATGCACCACCAGGGACAGATATCCTGGTCCTTTTCCCCCTTGGAAATTGATAATTTCTCCCCCATGTGAGTTCTCTGTTGTCGAGCCTGCTGTGTTTCTCAGTGGTACTTTCCCTAACCAATATCTTCAAAAATCTGTGAGTGAACTGACCAATGTGTTCAGTGTCAATTGTTTATGACTTTCCATTCAGACAGGGTTGGTTATATTATAAGTGATTTCTACAGTACCGAGTAGCACTGCCCAAACATAGTTGTCCTGCTGTGCATTGGTACACACAGAGTATTATGGTATAAATAGTTACATTGTTTAAGTGAATGGCACTAGGCAAGTGAATGTGGCATATTGTGGCCACAACCATGGTGTGACACTGTCCTATCTGTTGACTGCCTAGTTGTCTGCTGTAATGTACTTTTTTGATTCCTTCCCTCACATCCTTCTTAAAGCACATTGGAAGAAAAAAATCCATCTTCTGACCTTCCCCTTCAATGTATTTTGAAATTGGAACAAGGTGAGAGGAAACACGGAATCAAGGTAACACAAGGAAATGCAATAGAGTTTTGCCCTCTGCATCAGAGGTCACCATCATCCTCAGCTCTGATAGGTCAATAGTTCAGACTGTAGTGATACTGCTTCAGCTGATTTGAGTGGGACTTTCTTCTAAACCCGGGGTGATTCGGGGTCAGACTTTCTTCTAACCCCGAATCACCCTTGTGATGACATAATGAAATGTGTATTGCAAAATGTATCATGTTTACCCTCTGTGAACTCAGTCACAAGGAGAGGTCTACGCATCCTTTTCACAGTCTCAACATTTGCTTTCTTAACAATCTCCAATAGGAATACATTCAATATTTTCCAACTGATTTATACAATTTACTCAAAACAGTAATAATATTCATACAATATCTATGATTTTTGAAGCAAATGTTCATCTCTCTCAAACCATTTTGGTGTGTTTAGCACTGGAATCGTAGTTATAGGAATCTGGATCTGGTTTTCAATAACATTTTCAACTATGCAATTCCATTTGTCTTTTGATCTTGACAATCTCCCCGTCCCTGCTGGTAACAACTCAACATTACAGGGTCGTATGACAAAACGAATGATAACGATGCTGAAAGAACACAGACAACACATTTGCTTTTTATGTTACCTACAAAATGAAAGACTTGGGTCAAATGCCATATAAGTCAGAGTGAAAACACCTTTTCAAGTATTGTGATGACAGTAAAGTATATTGGGAGTTTTCAGCATCAAAATAAAGATGCAAGCATGAAAGTTAAGCAGGAGGGAAACTTTTCTTGCTCTAGAAGAAACATTTGGGATTTGCATATTATTCCATGAGGCTTTGCGTTCCATGTCTGGTTCTGTCTTGGAACTTAAATGTGCTTAGAGAATGTTGGAATGTTGGTGTAAATCAATGACTTTCAACCACATTTACTGAGTTTGAGCAATTAGACAAAAGCTGTGAATAAATGTTTCTGTAAGTAGAATCATATTGGCCGATATGTTACTGAAACAAATATTACCTCTTGGGTCTGAAGAAATAGTAATTTTTATTCATTGTAACAATTTACTTCATTTCTTTTCAGTGTTATACTTTTTCATTAACCATGGAGAATGTTGTGAAAGTCTGAAAACAAAAAACGGATATAATTTGCTTTTAAGATAAAATAGACATCAAAAGGCTGCAAAATGTGAAGACTGAGCAAGAGGTTTGAAGACTACCTAGCTATCTTAAGATAAACACACATACTGTTAGTCATTCTAAATGAAAGAGTCCACTAACTGATTACATTTTATTTACTATCCACTATAAAAGGTCCTACATTTTTTCATTTTACGTTTTGAAACAGAAGTTTGTTGTGCCATTAAATACAATAATCTTATTGTCATCAGCTATGTATTAACAAGTGTCTGTCTTAGGAAAAGAAAATATCTCTGGAGATAATCTGACAGTGAATAAGAATCTGTGTATCAGAAATAAAGGCCCAGATCTTGCCCAGTGTTTTCCCGATATTTACTGATTTGTTTAAAAAAACAGTGTTAAAAACCATAAGTGACAACTGATTTTCATGTATTTGTCTTAATAATCTTTTCCCAGTCATGTTTTCTAACCATAACCCTGACTAAAAGTAAGTTATCTACTTCATGATGAATTACATTATAGTAATTGGTTAGTCAAGTTATTTACCGAAGTAAAACCGCAAAGTCTGTTCAGTTGGCCCAGGCCTGGCGCCACGGGGGGGGGGGCATTAGATAGATAAACAGGCATAAAATAGATACTTGTGACCCCCAGGTATGCCCCCTCATTTATAAAAAATGCACCCTCAGTCATCTCATCCTGCCACTGGATCCGAGTTGGCCTATCCTGATATTGCGAACAAAATAAGAAATGTATCAGAGTTAGTCATTTCCATGGATGAACTGGTGTTTTACATTTTTATGGATCAACATGTATAACAAAAGATAACAGTTCCCATTCCACTTCCAGTCAGGTGCTGATGCAAGATGACTTTTTTGCATGCACACGCATACACACTATCCATGGGTTCATCTAACCCTGCGGAAAAAGATATCCAAGCAAAAAATCCTAGCTATGGTATATACAGTTCAAATGCTGTAATTTGTGTGGAAAACATCAGCTGTTTTTAGTTAGCTGGAAAGTGGCTGTGACCTATTGAACTAATCCTATTGGTTTAGCATGGTGATCTGCTACACTGCAGAAAAACAGTAAAACCTGTTTAAGAGACCTGCTATTGAGTTAAAATGTACCATATGTTTGTCATGGGTTTTTGGTCCACTACTTCCATAAAGTTTCTTTGCTGCTTTATCATGTATTTAAGTAATAAATCGTATTTTCTTGGAGGACAGCGGATTCTTCAGCCAACAACCACAATGCATCTTCCAAGCTGCCTGTCCCTTCAGTTTATTATTGAATTACAAATGGTACATTTACATTTTGTTCTGTTTGATATTTTATTTTAAAACACTGAAGCTCATAATCAATTTTGTCTAAGATTATATTGGTTTTATTCATATTGATTTTATTTGTCAGAAACCTTTTATAGTATTCAACCACTGTTGATTGGAAGCTCCCAGGAAATGGTCCTGAAAATTAAACAATTACCTTACTATTGTCCTGTACCTGTGTACCTGTACCATTAAAGTTGCTGTTACATTTTCTGGAAAATTTATCTGGTTGTAAATCTGAAGTAAAATGATGATCATAGAGCAAGGGTTTAGATATCCCAGTGGACACATTTAAATTGGATGCTGCATCACACCACCCAGCCACTCCCACCCAAAGGCCATCCATCAAAACTCACTACTCAAACAATAAGTCTTGTGAGAGAAGCCACAGGGAGGCTAACAATCACTAAAGGAGATACATATTTCAGTGGATGGGGATAGAGTTACAGTGAATCAGTCAACAAAACCAAGTGCTCTGCATAACACTGACCTATATGGGAAGAAAAGAGACATTACATTAAAAAAAACTTTTGAAAGCATATCGGTGACTGCAATTTGGGAAAAGGATTTGTGGTCACATAGATGAAGCTTTTTGGCCAAATAAGTTATGTGTGACACAAACCTAATGTTGCTCATGCCTCTAGACATCCTGTCCTTACAGTGACAAATGGCGGTGGCATCATCATGCAGTGGGGATCTTTCTTTCCAGCAGGGACTGGGTATCTTTTTAAAATTAATGCAAGATAACCTGATTCAATCTTCTACAAAACTGAAGCTAAGGAGGATATTCACTTTTCAGCAGTACAGTCAGTGATTAATTTGTGCCGGATCCAGTTCCAGGACTTGGTATGTTTGGTATCTACTGGGACCTGCACATCATTTGACAGATAGGCTTATCAGTCTTAATAAGTATGACATTAGAGTTTGACCAACAATGAGGCAAAAAAACCCCTCAAATATATCTAAAAGAAAACAATACTGCCTGTTGCGTATTCACGTCATCCAGTACGTGGCAATAGAGCCGTCAAAAGGTCATGTGTTTACCAGCTGTGGTTGAATATTGATAGTTAGTTAAGACATTCAGATTTTCCCCAAAAAAATATTTTCATAATCTCCAGTAGTCTTGATGACTATGATCCAATCGTCTTGATGTGATCGTGTAGTTGCCATGGACTGTTTACCAAGCTGCCGTCAGGCAGAACGTACAGGAGTATTCCGTCCAAACGAACAAGCTATGGGACAGGTTCTCTCCTCAGGCTGTAAGGCTGCTCAATTCAGGAACCCCTCTTCCCTTCCATCCATAGTCCCATGCACACCTGTCACTTTACATTATGGTCATCTGCCAATTATATCATGCACACCTGCCACTTTTACATTGCACTACAGTTGTACAATTGTATAGTTATTATTATTGAAGTATGTTTTTGTATAATGTTATTATTGATTGTTTGTGTTATCTTCTTATTTTTATATTATAATTACTGTTACTTTTTTTAACTTTTAACTGCACTGTCGGAAAACCAAACATTTCATTGTCATAACTTGTTATGGCAATTGACAAATAAACATTTTGAACTTGAACTTAGCTAAGCCTATCTATGGATTGGTTGAAATGCTTGAGTTATGTTAAGAGATGTGTTTGGTTGTTGGTGTCCCATTACTTTGTAATGTGGGCACAGACATGTTTTGGCAGTGATGAAATTTATAGAAGTGTTAAGGCATTGCATTTATTATATTAATCTTTTTTGCTTATTTTGCCATTATTTAAGCATGACACTGCGGTTACAAATTGTTCGACCTGGCACCTTGTTCCTTCCTAAGATTTACAGAATCTGCATTCACTTTGTAATCCGGGAACTCTAAATTTACAAACTAAGCACTGAGTACAGTGATCCCAAGCACAAGGCTAAAGCAATATTTCAGTGGCACCAGAACAGAAAGATGGACTTCCTGTGGTGGCCTAGACAAAGTGTGTTTCTCAGTCCCACTGAGAATCTGTGGCACTATTTGAAAATTAAAGCCCACAATCTTCAACCAACCAATTTGAGCAACTTGGGGCTAATCTTGTACATACTTAACAATGTTATAGTGCAAAAGGTGGCTCTATGAAATATGAATATGTGGGAGTTGAACACTCATGCAAGGAACACATTTAAGCTTTTATTTTTCTTACATGTCACCATACAATAATAGATTTTCTGTTGCATTGTCTTAAAATAAATTTAACATTTGCAATTCAGTAATTCTGAACATTCTTCAATTTTGACAGTATTATAGCATATCGCAGGCAGTGTCTTGAACTTGCAACCTTCAGCTCAACAGTTGAGCTCCCTACCCACTGTTCTAAATAAGGGGGAAGTTACATTTGGCGGGGCGAGTAGTGGCCATGCCAAGGCTGCTGCAGTATTAAAATGTGTAGAAATGATTGACAAAAAATATAAAGATTTTTTTGACTGTGTATTGCAACAAGATGTCAAAAAGTAGTATTTGCAATCCACTGTACACAGTAAATTAGCAAAATAATAAAAAACTAACGCTAATGCTGACACTACTGTAATAGGTGAAATCACATTATAGATATGAAAATACATGTATAGCTTACAAAACAGTCAAAGCTTGACGTAAGAGCTTACTGCCATACATATATGCATTATAAAAGACCTTGCTCTTTGCAAGACACACAGATACACATTTATATTCAACTAATGAACATCAAATTATGTGAAAGGCAGCAGGCAAAAAGAACCATTTGAAACTTCTCTGGGGTTAGTTTGTTTACCCACTGTGCTCGTGATGTTCCATTCACATGCCACAATTTAATCTTTAAATCTCATTATGACTTCAACTGCTCCATTTCCAGAATAGCTTTTTACCAGTCCGTTGATTCCCTCCATTTTCAGAGGAGCAAAGTTCTTACACACTTTTAAATCTTTCTGTGTCCAAATCCCCTAATTGTTAGTTGTCAACTACAAATCCATACAAATGCTTTTCATTTTTAAGCTTATGATGAATTTTTGTTAAATACAAACACACACATTTACACACGTACACAAATTGGCAATCTTGTCAAATCTTATTCTTGTCTGAACATTCTGATAAACAGGCATGTTCAAAACAAATAAAACAGACCAGCAAAAACTTTTTTGACTCTATACCGACATAACATGACTGACTACATGTGTAATGTTTAGCTGTGAAAGTTGTGATGGTTTATATTGCCCTATTTTCACTATGTTTTTGTGATAATCCAAACCCTTTTGTAAATGTTTTTCCCCAATGCCATATATTCAGGTTTCAATTATGTTGTTAAAACAATAAAAACATGCATCTCATCTAAAGATAATATATTTTATCTTTAGATGCAGAGACTTTCTCTGCATTTTCTGGTGTCCTGTGTAACTCAGTTGGTAAAGTACAGTGCATTTGGTGCATAATGTGAGAGCTTTGGGTTCATATCCAATACCCAACATCCAATATCCAATATATACTGATTAGCCAAAATACTGTATTATATCAAGTACTGGAGATTCTCCATTGGGCCTGATTTTTTTAGACCAGGACTAGGCTTAATCTGTTACACAAAAAGTGGCCCTAAATGACAATTAGCTGGATTTTAATATTTTATAATATGCTCCATATCTGATACAGCATTGTTATCAGTGACATATGATCACGCAGTAGGCTGACAGCAAAATGTGCTGTTTTGTTTCTCTAACGAAACAATATCACAAAAGCTTTGGTAGAATGACAAAATAAGGACCACATGTAAAAATGGACGAACTTCCCCTTTAAGGGCTTTTTGATACATTTAGTGATTGTTTGCCAAAAGTGCCTGAGAGTCTAGTTGCGGTAGTCATCTCTTGACAGGTTTTCAGGCTCTCCGGACTCAGGAGTGTTGACGCAGCAAGGCAAGGCGTGCTGCGAGTCGTAGGCATACATGTGATACAGCAGGGGAGGTGTTTTTCAGAGAGTTTACAGGACAGACGTACTGCACCATTTGAAAACATTTACACAGCTTACCTACTCAAAGGCGTTTGCTTCTGTTTTCCTATTTCGGGATATTCGGTGACATTTACGTGAGGATCGGATCGTGCGGGACAGGACCGCCTGCAGCTTTAGTTTTGACCATGGGGGCCACTGAATCTGTGCCTCAGCCGGAGAATAACAAGTGTGAAGACGAGAACGCAGAGGTGGAAGAGGAGAGTGAGAAGCCGGTCCAGGAAGGCGAAAGTCCTGATGCCAAGGTAACAGTGAATTATAGCGATACATCTCGTGATAACTTACCCACAGGAAACATTGTTATACTGTGTGTACCGCAAACATTCCATTTATTCCGCTGCAGCTATTTCAGGATGTTTTGCTGCTCCTTAGGGATGGTATAACTGCAGCGGAATAGATTGAATTTCTGCCGACAGAGAAGTAGATCAACAATCACCACATTGTTACAGTAACTATATATATATAAGTATGTTAATAAGATAAATAATGTATATTTCCTGGAATTCAAATGGAAGGCTTCCAAGTCTAATTAAAGCCACAACAGCAAGTGAAGATTCATTTCAACTGTCGGTATTGCTGTCCACCGCAGAAATGATTTAGTTGATTGAAATGCCAGGAATCCCAATACCACCGGGTCTTACAATACTTTGAATTTCCTATAGTATCTATTTTCATTGTTTCTAAAGTATTCCACGGGGCTCTTAATAGGTATGAGTTAAGTAAATTAAATGGCATTGGAAAAGCCTAAAGAAAGATCAAATGCATGAAATCTTTCACTATTGAAAACATTAATGATTTATTATCTCCTATTTCTGAGGCTATTCTAATAACTTGGAGTCTATTTACTGTATTTACCTTTTCTGTTGAATCCCACCAATAGAAACATTCAGGTTTCCAAAGGTAGTTTAAAGGCACCGTAATAAGCCCACTGTAATATTTAGTCGTTTTCTTTTACAGCACTTATTATGGGCAATATACTATAAACCCCTGAGATGCCTCGTCGCAATTAGCTAGATGTGGTGTAATATTCGTAGCCTCAAACAACTCCGAAAATCATACGACTCATCGTCGCAATTTATTATTCGTATAACACGGGTATAGATTATGGCAGCACATAACGTTTTACTGTTATAATTTGGTTGGTAACCAGATTATAATAGCAATAAAGCATCTTGGGGGTTTGTAATGTATTGCCAATATACCATGCAGAATGCTGTGTCCAGTCATTCTGTGATTTGTCTTCCCTAACAATAACTCTTAGCCTTGGTAGACTGGCCATATACTGTACAGTACCACAATCCCTCATATGTAATTGTTTATTTTTACCCTATAGGGAACATAGTACATGGTCCTATACTTGGCATATAACGTTTCTCATTGTTATCAGGGTCATCGCCAGGAATCCTGGGCCCCCACACTTACAGACAATATTGTTATGTTGAGGCGCTGCCTCCACTGCACTCTGTATGACACTACATTGATTATCTACTGTAAGACATTAAGTTCTGCTGAGGATGAGCATGAGTCTGTTAGCTGGTTGATTGAGGCCTTACATTTTTCAATAAATAATTTGGCTACTTTTTATGATAAGCCAATGAGGCCATTATAAATGAATGTTTTTTTTGTAATTGTACTTTTATAGACATTTCACAGTTGAAGACATATGGGTTAACATTAAGAAAAACACTAACAGCACGATTAAACAAATCACAAAAGTTAAGTTTCCACAGGGTATAGTCATAGTACAGGTAAGCACATTATGTTAATATAATCATTATAGCATAAAAACAAATACATCAGGTTCCAAGGAATTTAATTAAGGTTCCCAATATTGATCCGAATGAGAATTTCGCATACATGTGAAATATTACAGTGGTACCCATTAAATTACTATTTTAGGCCACACTTTAATAGATGGGCTTTTCTCACCAATCCATTTCATGAGGCTGTTGTTCCTGCAAAAGTAAGAACGATATTTCTGCCAAGGAGACCTAACAGTAATTAAACTGGGTCCAACTCCAAATCGAACCCTAGGATTGTCTCCATATCATTGAAAATTAGACCAGTACCTAGTTTCTGGGCAATGTGAATGGGTGCCAGAAGTGTTATATTTAAGAAATTAAGGAGAGAAAGAAGGGGGTTCCTTCCCTGTAAGATAGCATTGCGAGTCACATCTTCTATCCTGGCCTTTTTCACGGGCTGCTCCTTGGGAGCCCATAAATACCTCCCCTGATGAGGTCCCAATGGGTGGCAACTGTCCAGGGGCAGGGCAGGCCCTGCTAACTGACCCTGGAAGGTTCTGGAACCGACCAGCCTTCTGGGGAGTCGGTGCGGTGCTGATTCAGTGGCCAAGAACATGTTTGCACAACAATATATAGCAGTTTAATTTGCCCTTTTAATTTTTTCCCCCTTTTTTTCCCCATGTTTGTAAAGGACAACGTCCCTCAAGTTACAAC
This sequence comes from Esox niger, assembly GCA_016801105.1. NCBI lineage: Eukaryota > Metazoa > Chordata > Actinopteri > Esociformes > Esocidae > Esox > Esox niger. The sequence goes on along the minus strand of JACXGJ010002680.1, from coordinate 9,823 downwards.
AGTTAAGCTAAGCTCTTGTGGTGAAGCACTTAAGTTAAACTCTTTAAAAAATTCATGGGTGCATATTATTAATTTACAAGTCCAAAATCTATATAGTAATTCCTGATTGTCCCTTTACTGTGCATGTGTAGATGCTTCCCACTTCACCAAATATTGACAAAAATACTTATTTTTAGCAGTATGTACTAGCTACATAGCCCCGGGAAGTTGGGGTGCAGCACCCCTTAACAAAGCCCATTAAGTTTTTGTCCTTTTGTCAATTCCACCATTCAATCAACCATTATCAAGATTCCTCATCAAAACGGATTTCCGCAGCCATGACTTCGTTTGCGAAAATAGTTAAGTCATGATATTTTTTTTCATGATAAGTTTGATGTTTGTGGGTGTCTCCTTGTTTTACTATACCTGCAATGTACAGGTATACTACATAATAAAAAAATAAAAATCCAATCAAGTGCAGTAAAACTCTCAAGGGCAACATTTTTACCACATAGAACCATTTTGTTAGTAAGGAAAAGGCAATTTTAGGCTCAGGGGTTAGGTTTAGGATTAAAGTTACAGTTGAGGTTTACATATAAGGTAGTCTCGTGAGGCAACTCTGAATTTTGCCACTGTGGCCTGGTCAAAGGTCTGGTTTTAGATTATGAGTTCAAGTTAGGGAAAAGAGGATTATATTTCAGTATATGTTTTTGTCCCTGAAAGGATTGTAAAACATAAAATGTGAATGTGTGTGTGTGTGTGTGTGTGTGTGTGTATATACTGTTTTATTATAGGACCATTTTACACTTAACGGTAGGGGTGAATAGAAACTACAAATTACAGAAATGACTGAATAAGCTATGGTGCAGACACTTAAGCCAATTCTCAATAAAATGTTTGTATCCCAAATTTACCCATCTAGTTGAATGTAGGTCAAACATAGTACACTGTGTAAGGAATATGTTGCACTTTCGGAATAACACTGTAGACACTAAAGAGCTTGCTGGTGCTTTAGCCTACACACTGCAGATAGAGAGTGTTTTAGCTTACTCAATACAGAGTGACTCTGTTTTAGTTTACTCACTGCAGAAGGCAGTGCTCTTGTCTAATCACTCCAGAAATCCCTCAAGAAATGAGGAACCCTGTTGCAATGTTTATTTTGTCCTCGTGTATAGCAATAATAGTCCAGAACAGTGCAGCGACATTGAACTTTTCCAGAAATAGAATAGTTTTCTGTCTCTTGATCAGCATTTTGCTTATTACAATGTTATTAAAAATAAGTACCATATGTTATAACTTCTTGGGAAAATCAGTCAATTATAAGATAAATACTTCTTCCATTACTAAAACATTTAAAGACTATAGATTTTGCAAAGCAATAAAATGAATTTCCTAGTGTAAGCCAGGCTAAATTACTTGTTGGATTAATATCTAGACCAATCTCATGTGGAAGAGTCTTAACCGGAATGTTGGGCAGCTAAACCTTCACTTCCTGTCTCAAAACATTCTGGCACTTGCAGTCCACCTATGGCAACCAATTGCAATTCAACAGATATAGCTAGTAATTTTCTAAATCAAGTGTAGTACAGAACTCATGCACAACAGCAAATAATACCTGCAAATAAGCTCTGTAAATTAAATGTGAGCATTGAAGGATCATTTTATAATTGTACAACCTGATGTTAGATGGTTCACACTGTAAGTGCTATAGGGAGTAAGAAATTGTTTTGTTTTCTTTAAACATTCATTTCAAACTTTGGCTAACTTGACACTGCTATCTAAAAATTCTCTATATTTATATATGAGGAAAGGTTATATCTAAAATGTCTCCTTCTCTGTTTCTGTTGCTCCAAAAGAATGGACACGCCTCTGGGCTAAATGAGAAAGCAGAGCAATCTGAGGGGATCAGTGGTTTGTGTGAAGACAGGGTTGTTGCAGAAGGTGAGTCATCTGAATTAGGAAGACAGTTTGTTTTTGCATAAGAATCTTTTTTTTTTCAATCTCAAAAAAAATCTTAAAGTTTCTAAAAGTTGTTTCAATGATACGATTATGGTGAACACTTCACAAACGCTATAAAGAGATTTGTAAAAACTAAAATCATTTATATGATTGTATATTCTCAGTTTTGAGAATGAATATTTGTTTTCTCATTGCAGTTGGTGAGGCAAATTCATCTATTGTTTCTCAGAAAGAGGATATTCAGGAGAGGATAGAGACTCTTAGAGAGGATGTAAAACCTCTGGAAAACAAAGACAGTGATGGAAAGATGTCACCAAATGAAGATGATGAATTATCAACAAACACTGAAAAAGAAGTTAAATTGAATGAAGTCAATAAAAGTTTTAAGCATTTCTGTAGTTCAATTGGTCTAAAATTCACCTTAAAAAAAGAGTCTGACACGACACCAGAAGTGAGCCCTAAGAAGAGAGAGGTTGAAGGAAGTACTCCAGAGGATATCACTGCAGATAATGCTGGGGAGAATACTGAGCAGAGTACGCCTGAAGATATGACTGATGATACGATTAAAGAATTGTTTGGTGATAAACCAAAAGATGTAGCAGATAATACACTAAAAGAACTTGTTGATGAAAAACAGAAAGAGACAACTGAAGGTATGCCAGAGGAGCCTACTGATAAGCCTCAAAAAGAGCTTTTAGATGATATCCAAGAAATGAAAATCAGTGACGCACCATTGGAGGTTGTTAATGACAAACCAGAGGAACAAGATGATTTTACTACATTTTGCCCTACAATGACAGACCACACATTTAGGAAAGAGCTCAATGAAACTACCAAGGAACAGACCCTAGAAATGATAAAACCCAAGGAGGAAAGCACACATGAAGAACTGGCTAACAAAGAAGAAGAGGTAGATGAACCTGCCCCTCCAATTCCGTTAATTGAAGAAATGTCTCCATTCAAACGTTTCTTCTCAATAGGAAAAAAACACAAGCAGGCCAAACAGGAACCCAATAAAGATTCCAATGTGGAACAGAAGGAGGAAGTCAAGAACGAACCTAAGACAAAACCCAATGAGCAACCTGAGGAAGAGCTCAATAAAGAACTTAACGATGAAATCAGTGAGGGAGTCACAGAGAATAGTATTTCTTCTGTAGTAAAAGAAGAACCTGCACCAACTCTTCCAGATGTTGAAGAAGAAATTGTATCTCCAATTAAGAAGTTTTTCACCTCAGGAATCTTCGCTGGTCTTAAAAAAAAGAAAAAGCTTATAGAAGAGGAAATGTTTAAAGATGAGACTGTTGAGAAGAAACAGGAAATGCTAAGTATTAATGAAACAGAGGGTGTAAACACACCAGAAGAAGCAGAACATGAGCAAGAATCAACAAAAAAGGAGATCAGTCTAGGTGTGGACACAATACAGGTTGTTGAGAAGGAACAAGGTGAGAATGAAATTCAAGAAATTGTGGCCACAACATCAGAGGCAGTAACAGATTCCCTGACAGCTAAGACATCCATTGTTTCTAAACTCATGAATGTCTTTAAAACTAGTGACAATCAAGAGAATGTTCTTGAAAAGCAGGCAGATAATAAGGGATTACAGACATTGATCTCAAATGAAGCTGAACGTCTTAGCTCTCAAGAGGTTGATAAAGGTCCAAGATGCTCTGTCTCTGATAATCTTGAAGATCAGTTGCCATCTTGGGGATTTGTAACAGTAGTAACAAATGAAGTTGAAATCAATGAAGTTGAACTTCTCAGTTCTCAAGAGAAAACACAAAGTGTGGAAAGTCTCGAACTACAGTCTCATTCTTGGGGATTTGTCACTGTCACAGAAGATTTTCCTGAAGAGGAGACAGCCCCAGAGGCATTACTGAACACAAATAAAGTTAACCCTCTTAACTCACAAGAGAAAGCTAAAAGCCAAGGAAGTCCAGTCCAGGATATTTTTGATGAGCAGTCTCCTTCTTGGGGTTTCCATACAGTTATTTTAAATGATGTTGAAATTCTTAGCTCACAAGAGAAAGACAAAAACCAAGGAAGTCCACTTAGGAAGCTCTTATCTGGGGCAGGTTTAAAGAAGCTTTCTAGGAAGCGGAGAGGTATGAAATTAGACGAGTTGACCAGGTCTGGTGAGCATGTTGCAGAGGATCTACTGTCATCCACAGAGTCAGCAGAGTGTCAGAAAGGAGAAAGTCCTTCTTCTTTGCCCGAGAAAGCAGCCGAGGTAAACATGACTGCTCAGGTAGGATCAAGCCATGAATCAGATGGCGATGTAACATCTGATGGTGAAAGGAAGAAGGATGGGACCTGGACTTCCTTAAAAAAACGAATGACACCAAAAAGACATCCCAAAAGATCTTCTGAAAGTGAAGATGATTTAGGACTTGTAGGCTCAAGTGAAGGTGAGAAGGTACTAGAACTTAGCACAGAAGAGCCCAAAAAGAAGGTAGACATATCTGTTTCATGGGAGGCGCTCCTATGTGGATCTGCGAAGAGGAGGGGCATACAAATCTCTGACTCTGAGGAAGAAGCACCGACAAAGGAAGGTGAAACACTAAGTGAACCCGGAAACTCTGAGTCTCAACTGGACAGTTCTCAGGAGGGAGGTCATGAAGGGGAATCTACATGGAAATCCTTTAAAAAGCTGGTCACCTCGAAAAGGAAGGCAAAAACTGAGGAAACTGGCAAAGTTAACTTATCTGAGCAGATTATTTCTGACAGCGAAATCGCAAAAGATGAGTCTTCATTTTCTCTAAAGAAACTCATACCTGGACACAAAAAGAGAAAGCATGGGAGAAAGCAGGAAACAATTTCTTTCGACCAGGTGGATAGGGATGTTGAATCAGATGATGAGGAGGACTCTGAAACACCAGCAGTGGTCCCTATGTCTGAGTTTGATGCAGAAGAACTTGGAGAGAAACAAAACAAATTAACTGAAGTTGTTATAGAAACTGCATCACACATAATAAAAGATGAAAGAGTCTCTAGTTTGGACATTGAATCTTCCGTACCCAAAAAGACCATGCCCATTGATGCCATTAAGGCTCAAGCTGAAGACACAGTGAAACAGCTGTCTCAATCAACATCCTCAGACTTTGAGGACCCTACAGAATTTGTTAGTAAACATCAGCAACTCAGTGATATACCTGAGGAAGGCATAATCGAGGAGACCATTGTCACACCATTGTCTACTACTGAAGAAGCTACTCGAGATGATACCATAGCAGAGGACCTAATAGAGTTGACATCTGAAGCAGTCACTGCCCCAGAACCTCAAGATGAAGAAACAACAGAAATGGTCTCAGCAGTGTCACAGTTAACAGATGAATCCCCCAAAACATCAGGCAACACAACACCTGTACCATTAGAATATGAGTTAAAGGACACAGAGGTACTTCTGCATGAGGCTGTGGAAACTATTGGCGGAACTTCAACTCTCTTATTGATAACTTCAAAAGACACACATTTGGAAGCCATAGCCAAATCAGTTTCTCCACAAATATTCAACACACCTGAAGAGATGGAGGCAACCGTATTAATGGCTCAGGAAAAAACAGCTTATGTTAAGGCAAGCACAGATGAAGCATCTCAAGAAATAAATGATTATGATGAAAGCCCAGTGACTATGGTAGAATGTCTATCTGAAATCAGTGAGGTAGTACCCACTGAGTTGGCATCTGGAATTACTGAAACATTTGATGCTTTAGGGATTGCTACTGGTGAGATAGAAAATGCTGAAAATGAATCAATTCCAATCCTGCAAATAGAAACAGAAAAGGACCAACTAATAGAATTGGTAAACGAGTTAGAAGAGGCAAGACCAGAACATTTAGCCACCATAAATTCAGAAGAGTATGTTGCTCAAATTGAAAGAGAAGTTGTAGAAGAATCTAATCTGCAACCAGATCCAGAATTCTTAGAAGTGTTGGTCACTGACAAACTTATCTTAAGACAGCCTCACACGGAGGTCACTTGTGAAGAACAGAAAGAGGAATTCCTGGATGTTGCCCAGAATGCTGCAGCTATTGAGAATGCACCTGTTGCAGAAACAAACAAATGTGATGTTCAAAGTGTCACAGGTGCAATACCTGATGTTCCATTGTCAGAACTGCCTGATGTTTTAGAATCTTTGACTGCTATAGTGGCACCAGTTGAATCCACACTGAAAATGTGTCCTGTGGGTCCTCTAAGGCCAGTGGAAGAGATAAGACCAGTACATGTTGCCAATATCAATTCAGAAGTGAGTGTAGCTCAGGTTCAATGGAAGGTTGTAGCAGAAGACAATCCACAGCCTGATACAAAAAGTCCAGAAGTGTGGGTCACAGAAAAATGTGTCTTCATACAGCCTCTTACGGAAGTCATTGTTGAAGAAGAGGAGATCATGGATGATGCGCAGAATGCTACAGCAATTGAGAATGCATCAGTTGCAGAAACAACAGAATGTGAGGTTCACGATGTCACAGCTGCAATGCCAGACATTTCCATTTTAGGACCATTGGACATTACTGAATCTTGCATTGCCATAATGGCTCCTGAAATAGAATTCCCAAAGAAAATGGATCCTGTGGGTTTTCTACAACCACTCGAAGAGAAACGATCAGTACTTGCTGCCCTTGTAAATTCAGAAGAAAATGTAGCTCCGATTGAAGGAAAGGTTGTGACAGAAGACAATCTACTGCCTGATACAGAAAGTCTTGAAGTGTCGGTCACAGAAAAATACATCTTCATACAGCCTCTTACGGAATTCATTCTTGAAGAAGAGAAAGAGGAGATCATGGACGATGTGCAGAATGCTGTAGTAATTAAGAATGCACCAATTGCAGAAACAACAGCATGTGCAAGTCAAGATGTCACAGCTGTAATGCCTGACATTTCAATCTTAAGTCCATCTGACTGTACTGAAAGTTTGACTGCCATAATAGCTCCTGAAACAGAATTCCCAAAGAAAATGGATTCTGTGGGTTCGATGGTTGAGTTAGAGGACATGGTTGTGATGAAGAATGTGACATCAGCACAGTTTGTTGATGGCCATGCAAACCAAGTACAAGTGATGGATACACAGCTAAAGTCAGTTAAAGAAATTGTTAAGACAGCCCTAAAAGTGGGTTCAACGGACTTCAGTAATAAAGAGATTCTTGTTCAAGAGATGGAAGGTGAGTTTGAATTGGCTGAAGCAAATGTTGCAACAATTCTTGAGGTCAGCTCAAGTGATGATCAAGAGATTACATTACAAATGAGAGATACAGAGCTATCTGCTCAAGCAACTGTTGATAATGTCCTTGAAGTGGGCTCCACTTATGTCATTGATCAAGAGATTGTAGTAAAAGAAGTGGACATCAAGATTGAACTGGCAGAAGAAAATATTGAGACAACCATTGATATAAGCTCAAGTGAGGCTCAAGAAATAACAGTGAAGGTGGCCGATCCGGAGCTAAATTCTGCTCAAGAAACTGTTAACACTTCGCTCAAAGTGGACTCCACTGATGTCAGTGATCCAGAGATTCTAGTAAAAGAGGTGGACACTGAGATAGAATTGGCTAAAGCAAATGTTACAACAGTTCTTGAAGTCGGCTCAAGTGAAGGTCATGAAATTGCAGTACAAGTGGAAGATGCAGAGCTAACATCTGCTCAAGTAATTGTTGATAAGGTGCTCAAAGTGGACTCAACAGATATAAATGATCATTCCATTTTAGCACAACAGATGGACACTGAGATTGAATTGGCTGTTGCCAGTGTTGACACAAACCTTGAGGTAAGCTCCAGTAATAATGCTGAAATTACAGTAAAGGCAGCACATCCAGAGCTAATGTCTTCTCAAATAATTGTTGACACTTCGCTCAAAGTGGACTCAACTGATGTGAACGATCACTCCATTGTAGAACAACAGATGGACGCTGAGATTGAATTGGCTGAAGCCAGAGTTTACACAATCCTTGAGGTTAGCTCAAGTGATGGTCCTGAAATTACAGTGAAGGCAGAAGATCCAGAGCTAATGTCTTTTCAAGTAATTGAAGTAAGTGTTGACACTTCGCTCAAAGTGGACTCAACTGATGTAAGTGATCACTTGATAGTATTACAACAGATGGACTCTGAGATTGAATTGGCTGAAGCGAATGTTGAGAAATATCTTGAGGTCAGCTCATGTGATGATCAACAGATTACAGTGCAAATGACAGATGCAGAACTAAAGTCTGCTCAAGCAACTGATATTAATGTAATTGAAGTGTACTCAACTGATGTCAGTGATCAAGATATTCTAGTAAAAGAGGTGGATGGCAAGATTGAATTGGCTGAAGCAAATATTGAGACAACCCCCGAGTTAAACTCAAGTGATAGCCATGGTCATTGTCATGAAATTACAGTAAAGGCAGCGGATCCAGAGCTAAAGTCTTCTCAAGTAATTGTTGACACTTCACTCAAAGTGGACTCAACAGATGTAAATGATCACTCCATTGTAGTACAACAGATGGACTCTGAGATTGAATTGGCTGAAGCCAGTGTTGACATAAACCTTGAGGTAAACTCAAGTTATGGTCCTGAAATTACAGTAAAGGCAGCAGATCCTGTGCTAAAGTCTACTCCAGTAATTGTTGACACTTCGCTCAAAGTGGACTCAACTGATGTAAATGATCACACGATTGTAGTACAACAGATGGACGCTGAGATGAAATTGGCTGAAGCAAATATTGAGACAACCCCTGAGGTAAGCTCAAGTGATGATCATGAAGTAACAGTGAAGGTGGCAGATCCAGAGATAATTTTTACTCAAGTAATTGTTGACACTTTGCTCAAAGTGGACTCAACTGATGTAAATGATCACGTGATTGTAGTACAACAGATGGACACTGAGATGGAATTGGCTAAAGCAAATGTTACCACAGTTCTTGAGGTCGGCTCAAGTGAAGGTCACGAAGTTGCAGTACAAATGGTAGATGCAGAGCTAATGTCTGCTCAAGTAATTGTTGATAAGGTGCTCAAAGTGGACTCAATAGATATAAATGATCACTCCATTGTAGCACAACAGATGGACACTGAGATTGAATTGGCTGTTGCCAGTGTTTACACAAACCTGGAAGTAAGCTCAAGTGATGATGCCGAAATTACAGTAAATGCTGCAGTTCCTGTGCTAAAGTCTACTCCAGTAATTGTTGACACTTCGCTCAAAGTGGACTCAACTGATGTAAATGATCACATGATTATAGAACAAGAGATGAATGTTGAGATTAAATCAGCAGAAGAAAATGTTAAAACAACACCTGAGTTAAGCTCAAGTGATAGCCATGGTCATTGTCATGAAATTACAGTTAAGGCGGAAGATCCAGAGCTAATGTCTTCTCAAGTAAATGTTTACAGTTCGCTCAAAGTGGACTCAACTGATATCAGTGATCCAGAGATTCTAGTAAAAGAGGTGGACACTGAGATGGAATTGGCTTATGCAAATGTTATAACAGTTCTTGAGGTCCGCTCAAGTGAAGCTGATGAAATTGCAGTACAAGTGGAAGATGCAGAGCTAACATCTGCTCAAGTAATTGTTGATAAAGTGCTTAAAGTGGACTCAACAGATATAAATGATAATTCCATTTTAGCACAACAGATGGACACCGAGATTGAATTGGCAGAAGCAAATATTGAGACAACCCCTGAGGTAAGGTCAAGTGATGATCATGATATTACAGTTAAGGTGGCAGATCCAGAGCTAATGTCTTCTCAAGTAATTGTTGACACTTCGCTCAAAGTGGACTCAACTGATGTCAGTGATCCAGATATTCTAGTAAAAGAGGTGGACAGCAAGATTGAATTGGCAGAAGCAAATATTGAGACAACCCCTGAGGTAAGCTCAAGTGATGATCATGAAATTACAGTTAAGGCGGCAGATCCAGAG
>JACXGJ010002679.1:0-62610 GCA_016801105.1 Esox niger | reverse complement strand
CAACACCACCAACTCTATTATAAATACCCTGTCACTATAACCAACACCACCAACTCTATTATAAATACTCTGTCACTACAACCAACACCACCAACTCTCTTACAAATACCCTGTCACTATAACCAACACCACCAACTCTATTATAAATACCCTGTCACTATAACCAACACCACCAACTCTATTATAAATACACTGTCACTACAACCAACACCACCAACTCTCTTACAAATACCCTGTCACTATAACCAACACCACCAACTCTATTATAAATACCATGTCACTATAACCAACACCACCCCGTCTATTACAGATACCCTGTCACTACAACCAACACCACCCCATCTATTATAGCCACCACAGTAACCAATATAATTATTACTTGGTTTACTTTGTGATACTGCCTATTTCACAGGCAGTATCACTACAGCCTTTAGCGGGATTTCTCTGGGGGTACTAGGAGCTTGAACTCAGAGACTGACCAGCGACCATGGCTGTCCAGTCACTGTCTGTTGTACATTTATATTTATACACCCAAACATGTAGTAATTAGGCACGATCTGGATTAAAGATATTTGTGTATTTTAAAGAGTGTTCTTTCCTTGAAAACACAAAACATCAAGGAAAAGATCATCACAGATGAGCGAGAAGGAAGAAATTTGACATCGGAAATCAACTAGCATCTGAAATCAACTTGGCTGCTTCTCACCTTGGATCTTTCTCCATTCTTACGACAACAGCCCTCCTTTTCCCACTTTCTCCTTGTGCGTCTTCCAGCAATCTTCCTCTCCTACCTTCCTTTGCCTCTTTGCCTCCTCTCCTCCCTCTGTCTGACACCATGGCCCTGGCACACTAAAGGTGTTGCTGTGTAAATGCAGGAGACTAGCGCCACTGATGGTACTGCAGAGCTCAATGTAGCAGAGCATAGCAGAGCGGAGCAGATGGGGGCAGACTGTGAAGTCTTGTGAGTCTCTTCAATATGGAAGCCAGACAGTCAGACAGCAGGCCAGGCTCACACGACACCAAAGCTACACCCCAGAATTGCAACCAGCGTTAGTTGATAGACAGTACCGGTAGATGCCAGCCTTCCTGACTAAATTTGTGTATATCATGTTTATGATTGTGTGTGTTTTTGTGTTATCTTAAAAATCTGCTGTGCTTGCTTTGTAGTCAGCACCTCTGGGAGCTTCCCTAGTCCATCAGACAGTTCTGTGAAGGACCCAAGATAGTTCTAGAATATTTGCTTTAGAAGGAAAATATTCTAGAATAGAGAAATTCTCAATATGATTCTCAATGTCTGTTGGGGTTAGGTAGGTGGAGTCTGACCTCAATTGTCCAGCAGCACATGAGGCAGACATCTATACATGACATGATGAGAACAGGTATATTCTGGAAACATAGACTATAGCCATTCCTCAGGAACCCAGCTCGATAAATCATAGATGACTAGAAGCTGAAATCTAGAACAAGAGCTGTGCTATGTTTATATAATACAGTATGCCCACCAGCATGCCCATGAAACAAGCATGAACACACATACACGCACAGTCCTCTAGTTCCTCTTCCTTTCCAGCCCCCCCCCCAGATGTCAGGCAGAGCCGTGGGAGCAGGTTACCATCAGAACTAGGGATGAGGAGCCGAGGGAACGAAAGTAAGATATAAGGAAAGCCCAGGAGGGGGAGGAAACACTGTGAGACTATTTAGGGCCCAGAGAGAGAGATAGAGGGAAAGAGGGGGAGTGAGAAGGAGAAAGGGGGAAAGAGAGGGAGGGCAAAGGGGGAGGAGATAAGAGGCAACATTGTGACCTACTAATTCAAAACTGAGGAATTCACTGCTTACACGAAACACATTCCTCTGGCCTGTACAGTTTAACCCTAACACCGCCATCATTACCACAACCTAACTCTGCAGTACATACACAACAGACAACACTTTCTAGCCCTATCACTGGCTGTGGGGAACCACAAAACATAGATATTCCTAATGAAAAATTGAACTAAAATCATCAGGAGAAACTATTTGATTTAATTAAATTACATGTGCAGGCAATTCATAAATCCATGAAATGACTTAACCATGTACATTGAAATCTACACAGGCCTGGAGGTGACATTGACTGAGATTTTTTTTAATAAATCATGGTCTTGTTTTACTAACATGCTCTTATTGAAATAAAGTGCTCTCATAAAGATTTTTTTTTGCTGGAGAGTGAATAGACCTAGCACTACTACCAGCACTCTACCAGCTTTAAAATTAGATTTTTTTATTTTAATTAAATTATGTTTTTTAAACAAGAGCATGTATCATTAAATGAGAGCATGTTTTATTAAAGTAGAGAATGTTTTTAAACCAAATTAAAAAAATCTAAATTGTCACCTCCAGGGCTCCCCTTTAATGTCGAAAATCTGATCCTCCAATGTAATCAAATTCTACCTGGGCTTTGGTTTTGGTACAATACAGTTTAGACCTGTCAAATTGAATTAATTAAAAACAGAATTGTTTGGGCTGTAGATTACCAAAAAAGATGACTCAGTAACTTAATTTAGCAACAGTGACACACAAAAACACTAGAGAACTGGAGCATGTTTTGAAGCTAAATAGTGATAATTCTGTATACATGAAAAAGGCATACATTAGTCTATCATAATCTAAACAGAATCTGGCTTCACTGCATTTCAGAGATCTGTGTCCTTGTGAAGGCAAAACAGACAGATCTCACTGAAATTGGAACACGGATTAGGGAGGCAATGTCTCTCACTCGGACCATGACAATGGGAATGTATCAGTGTTGGTCAGATTTATCTACCCCAGTCTGTTAATGCCTCCAGAGTGGACCCCATAGCCTGTTGCACCTACTGTAGCAGGCTAGAAGCCCTCCCCCTCACTGTCAGCACCAGACAAGCACTAGCAGTATAATTTATAGGGCTGGCTAAGCTATGCTTTATAAAGGGAAGCACATTAGTGGCCTCCTTCGTTACAGAAAAGACGATGAGACGACTGGGAAAGCCTGGGGAACTGACGTCAAGCAATGGGCCTTGGTTCAAATATCTGACAGGCCAACGACAGTGAACGTGATCTGTGGTATTCCATCACCACTGGCTAAATATCTAGCAGCCCAAGCTGGCCACTTGATTATTACATACCGTCAAATTTAATGTTTTAACATTAAACGTATAAAACTTTAGTTTGTGTCTGTGTTGAGTTGGTGACTCAAGCGACATGCTAGCACCCTCAATGAGGCTAAGGGAATGACAAGAGAGAAACATGCTGTGTCTTTAGTCCACCTGGTAATACAATAGAGCAGCGAGCATCAGGCTTTATAGTCGGCTAGTCAGCCATGCCTTCTCTTCAGCTATTCTACCCACTGTAACCAAGCCAGCAGGCCTGTAATAGCAGAGTGGCTAGGCCTGAACTCAACACTTAAGTCCTCAGCTAAACCTCCTTTCAGACACAAAGCCCTTAGACACGACAATCAGGACCACGTCCACGCCAGCCGTCACTCTCCGACAACTCCCAATCGCGCAAACCCCCTCTCTGCCCCTTCACCATTTTTACACCCTCAAGTGGGCGATGTCTCGGGGTGTCTTTGTGCACCCACATGTAGGCCGAGGTATTGAGGGCTGGGGCACACAACATGTCTCCATGGAGATGGACAGAGCAGTTATAAGCTTGGACGGAATGTAGATATATAACAGGAAAATGACACAGCGCACATTCAGGCCCTGAAGACAAAGTAGAAACGGAGGGATGCATAGTCCAACAAAGAAAGCAAGGGAGCATGATAGAGACAGAGAAGGCGCACACAAAGTAAGATCACTGTGTTATCCTGTCATATTAGTCAATGAATGAGACACATTCAGTGGAGACCTGTTCATGTACAGATCTACGGGGGACACAAGTAGTAGAGTAGAGGACGTAGGGTAGAAGGATATGAAGAGCAGGATTGGGAGAGAATGCCGAAGCAGATACCCTAATAATAGAATTACGTTTGCTTTACAGTGTGACCATGTTTGATTGTTATATCTCATCCAAATTATTCTTGTTAATTATTATTAAACTGCAGAAAATATGCAAGCAAGAATTTAATGGAGTTTGCAATGGTAAAACACAAACCTACCAATACATACATACACAAAAAAGGCTGGAAAATGGGTGTACCCCCCCTTCCCTCCCTTTCGGCTTCACCACTGGGCCCTGATTTCGGGTTTTACCATATAAAAAATAGTTTATGTTTGAACTATGTGAACTTTCAGTGGAAGAATGCAAAGAACTTATTGAAACTTACAGACACAAGCAATCATTGCATTTCATTTCGACTAGGGGGAAATGTCGAGGAACAGAGGAAAAATCTTCCGATGGGAGTGGGAGGAAGGAAAGGATTCTTAAGCACACAAGCAAGGAGGAAAGAAAAGCAAAACTGAAAACTCTTGAACACATGAAACGGAAAACATATGACAGATATGACAGAGGGAAACAAAGTGAACAAATGATTTCAAAAGGACAAAAATATTAAGTCTGTATATAACTAAAGGACAAGAAAAATACCAGCAGATGTCAGATGAGTATGGCCATTTTCCTCTTTTCCAGCAATTGTTTCTGATTCCTCCTCGATCACCCCTCTGTCCTTCATTTCTTCCTCTCTTTTCTGCTTGTCCTCTCGTCTTGCAGCCTGTACCCAGTATTGTCTTCAGTGCTGTTACCCGTTCACTTCCAGCTCTCTACTTTTCTGCTTCCTCATCTCCCCTTCGCAAAGACAGATTTCAATCTGTTTCTTTCTCTGCTTTGCAGATTGTTTAAGAAAAAACAAGAGGGTTATCAAAAGAAAAAGGTTTAGTGAAAAAAGCAGACAAGTAGTGGGAAAACAAAGCAGAAGAGAAGCACAGCAAAAGCAGGCTGTCCGGAGATAAGCTATGCTGCTGCTGGATCTGTGAATGGGATAGCACGCACTGTAGCAGCACATAACTGGTTTCTATGTACTGTAGCTAAAGCACAAAAACACTGCAAACCGGAAAAAAGTATTGGTGGTGTAGCAGAGAAAAAAGAAATAGGCAAAAAGGAGAAAGAGGGAATGAGAGAGAGGGAGTGAGAGAGAGGGAGTGAGAGGGCGTCAGTCATCTAGTGTGTGAGTGTGCAAGCAGGGTAGGAATGGAGGAGAGAGCAAGAGAGGGAGGGACTGAGCAAGAGACAGACAGAAAAGGGGTGGTTCTGAAAGGAATATCTTAGGGGGAGGGTAAGAGAAGTGTATAAGTGGCGAGAGGGAAGGGGAGGGCATGGACATTTTATTTTTTTATTCCAGTAAAATTTTCTTTATTTTATATCCAAACTTTTTAAAATGACCCAATTCACTCTCCCTGTCCTTGCTTTGTCACTAGTTAAGCCTTTTGCCTTCACCTTTCTCTTTTCCTCTTTCTCTCCCTTTGTCTGACTCAGGAACATTTCTCTGGCCATGCATTGGACTCTGAAAGCTTTCCTCAGTTCGCTTCCCTTCTGCTGGCCCCCAGCACACTCTACCACACAAACAGCAGACACGACCAGCAGGCAGGGGTCTAGTGAGGCATAGACAGGAGAGAGAGCAGAAGATAAGGAGGGAGAAAGGAGAAATAGATAAAGTAAGTGATAGTGTGAATAAACAGAGATGAATAGAAGGGAGAAAATAGAATAAGAGTACTTCCTAACCTTCTTCCTAAGTTCTAACCTTATTTGGGAGTTTTTACTAACCACTGTGCATCAACCCTTTTGGGGTTTCAGGCTGGCTGGGTGTTTGCAAAAGCACTTTGTGACAACTGCTGAGGTAAAAAGGGCTTTAAAAATACATTTCATTGATTGACTGATTTTATTTATTGAGAACTAAAGATAGGGTGAGGGGAAAATGTTGCCAATGTCAGATTAAAGTATGGCTAAAACAAGGTTAATTACTCACAACGTTTCACTATTCATTATTCATTGTTAGATACTCGCAATGTATCACATATATATGCCTCTGTACACCTATATAGATACACACTATAAATACACTATCTACATTGGTGTACAGACGCCAGTTATCAGCTACGATCTGTCCAGTGTTCCAATGACATGTGTTTGATAATCCTAGTTTGCCATATAAATAGGCTAATCGATCATTAGAAAATACTTTTCCGATTATGGTAGAACTGCTAAAAACTGTCGTGCTGATTAAAGAAGCAATAAAACTGTCCTTCTATAGACTAGTTAAGTATCTGAAGCAACAGCAATTGTGGCTTCGATTACAGGCATAAAATGCCAGAAACAATTATCTTTCTTCTGAAACTCACCAGTCTATTCTTTTTCTAAGAAATAAAGGCTACTCCATGTGAGAAACTGCCGAGAAAATGAAGATTTCATACAACATTATGTACTGCTCCCTAGACACGCTACAGTCCAGAGTGTTTCTAACCAGAATAGAAAGAGGAGTGGGAAGCCCCCGTGCACGACTGAGCAAGAGGACAAAGATATTACAGTGCCTGGTTTGCAGATGCCTCACAGGTCCTCAATTGGCAGCTTCATTAAACAGCACCCGCAAAACACCAGTCTCAATGTGAACAGTGAACAGGCGACTCTAGGATGCTGGCCTTCCAGACAGAGCCATACCTCAGACTGGTCAATATGAAGATTAAGATGGGCAAAAGAAGACTGAACATGGGAAATGGACACATCCCGGAGTCCACATTCAATTGGATATCCGTTTTGTAACGTCATAATTGGAGGATATTTTAGAGGACAATTTCCCACACAGAAGACTTAGGTCCAGTTGTCGTGGTTTGCCACAAGACACAGATACATTATAAATATAGTTGTGTCGGCTGTCTCACCAGGGAAATAAGCATAACATATTAACATTATTTTACCCAGAGTCACTTGTATATTTCTTCTCGCAACATCATTTTTAATGTGTCATCATTGGCTGTTTTCAGAACTGGGTCACATAAATAAATGGTGAGACCAAATAGTTGGAACAACAAACAAATAAATATCCTTTCAGAATCAGTGGAGTCTCTGAGAAAAGAGGACAAGTTCAGACAGAAAACACCACGTATTAGTTTTACCTTTAATTAGCGGATTTACGCATAGCACTGTACATGAAACGTCTTGGAATTAGGTCCTCTGGGGTAATTCACTGCCATTACATTATCTTACATACGATACTACCAACATTACCATCACCATAATATCATTTATAGCTATTCCCATAGGCAATTAGCAAGAAATGCTGTACAGATTCCCCCCATAAAGGAAATACAGAGCTAAAGAGGTGGAGGCAGGGGTGGTGAGTGGATGTGAACCCGCATGCTAGGATGACCATCAGCATATCAGAGTAACCTGATGTTTAAATAGAGAGGTATACAGTCTGACATTCCCATAGGAGCGATCTGACATCAGCTGATGCTTCGCTGACCAATTACCACTCCTGGCTGAACTGGCTACGCTTATTTACTATAAATGTTTTTATAAATCTGTTGGGTAAACTTGTGATGGTTTGGTAGAAAATCTATATTATGACTATTCCTGGGAACCATAATTCATAATGCATGAAACTCACGTTACACAAAAACTTATGTTGTAGTTGTATTACAAAGGGTATTGGAGAATGATTTCATTTGTTTACTGAGTGCGTCACAACTAGCTTGTTATTATCATGTATTTATGCTTATTAGATCCTGTGTCTTCTGATGCTGAATTCTGGATATCTGTTGTATACTCTGGTCCCAGTGTTTTGTAGCTCTACCAATTCCAAAGAAATAGGGTACAGCGCTGGAGAAAACTGGAGAAAAATAAGCATCCTTGCAATGGAAGAATACTTTTCAAAGCTAGTCTTATACTCTTGCTAATTAAATAAACAGTGGAACCTTTCGCACCCCAAATTAATTTCTACGCCTTTATAAAACTGCACTGAGAGTGTTGCAATGCAATCAACTGTCAGGTCTTGGCTGGGTGCCTCTAGGCATCTCTAAGCACCTGGGGGCCCAGAGGGGTGTTTAGCTGGCACCCCATCCTGCCTCAGGGACAGAGACTCCCTTTGCTCTGGCGCCCCGTCCTGCCTCGGGGACAGATCCTCCACCTGCTCTGGCGCCCCGTCCTGCCTCGGGGACAGATCCTCCACCTGCTCTGGCGCCCCGTCCTGCCTCGGGGACAGAGACTCCCTCTGCTCTGGCGCCCCGTCCTGCCTCGGGGACAGATCCTCCACCTGCTCTGGCGCCATGTCTTGCGCCATGGGCAGAGCCTCCTCCTGTCCCTGTACTGCGTCCTGCTCAAGTCCTGGCTCAGGTTCCTCTAGGCATCTTTGCGTTCTACTTTTGATTGTTCTCAATTAGAGACAGGTGTCCCACGTTGCCTCTAATTGGGGACACTATTTAAGTTGCTCTGTTTTTCTTTTGTGTAGTGAATCATTATTTATGCCTATTGCTTTTCAGTTCGCAGTGTACTTCTGTTGTTTTAGTTACTAAGAGAAATAAATGTACAGACTTCCCACTCCTGCTCTGCGCCTTGTGTCCTGACTACCCGTGACATTGACAGGGCATACAATATTATTAATTAATCCTGCTCAGGGCTCAAATGCATACCAGCTGAAGCAGTGCCTTCGAGACTGCATGTGGGTTTGCTAAACCAATGTCAACCGGCTGTTGCTACAAATTTTGCTTCCACATCAGCAACATTTCAAGCTAGCTATGAAGCAAGGATTTTTTACTCTGTTCCACTCACCCTTCTAAACTTGTTACACAGCGAGCTACCCTACTCATTGAGCTGACCTCAACTTACAGATTCGGGTCTCTGCTAACAGTTAACATCCTCCTCTTAGTTTGCCTGGACGCACACTTGCTGTCTTCTGAATCGCAGCACACCTCCTTGATAATGTCCCAACTGATTGAGCTGTACAGAAATTACCATTTGCAAAGTTTTTTTTATGAGGCACTGTACATGGGCAATTGGAAAACCAAAATTAACAAACTTAAGCTATGTTACTTATTTGAGCACTTGTCTATCTTTTACTGTTAGAGGAAAGTAGAAAAACATTCAAGATATTTTCTCCTTCACTTGTTCTCATGGTTCCCTCACTCCTCACTCCATACGCTGTGGTCTTAGATATTTTCTTGTCAACTCCAATGTAGCAAAACAGCAACATGTTATAGGGAAAGATCCAGGTGTATTAATTTTACTTATATAGACTTCAAGGGTGACAGTTTGGCTTCCTGTCACAATACCAGGGTGCGGGGGGCAATAAATGGCCAGACCAGAGATGAGATCAGGGGATTTGTTCAGAGTATATTTTCCGTATTTGGTCTTATCTGTTCTCTCTTCAGCCCATTACAAACATGTTAACACAGTTCCGGCATACCGCCGGTTAAAGAAATCAAATAAACATGAATTCAAATAATGATGTCTCTGCGATAGATTTCCTGTTCTCGCAGGAGGAATCAAGGAAAGCCACACCTGAATAGAGGGCACAAGGTGATTAGTGGGTACAGCTGTGAATGGATGGGCGGTGCTACAGGTACCTAACTTGTGGGGGGAATCATGAGCAATCCCTTCTCAAACATGCACTTGTCAATACGACCTTATCTCAACGAGAAAGCCGATAAATACAGCAAAACATTTTCAGAACTTTCCAAATACTACTCAAGTTGGTCAAGAGGATTTCATTAGTTTCTTTTACATTTATAGGTTCTAAAAATTATCAGAGGAATAGTAAGCACCTAGTTTGACATAAAAATGCCACCCTACGACTGGCATGTGAAAATAACAGTCTTCTAGTCATATAATTTGGAGGTGATATGTGATTAATAAAAGATGTTGCATGACTAGTTAATAACCACAGTGATGGCAGTTGTGCTTAGACTACACGAGGGAGCTGTTGCATATCGGGTAATGGCATGGGATGTCCATTAGTGATTGTTGAATTGTCCTCTCTTTAGCAAATGTGTTATTTTCACTGATCATGCGAGCAATAAAAGAGAGAGACAAGAAATATTTTTTGCATGCATTCAGCATTTACACAATGTCACCTGTAAGTCTATCAACGTTTTCTTATGGTTTTTGGGTTGTAGATGTATTACCTTTAATCCATTAAATGTTATACATTATTTTGTAATTAGGGGCGTGTCCAAATAGCCAAAACTGTTCAAGAGTACTGGGGCAAAGAACAAGTGGTATTAATCCACAAGTGTGCCTAAAACAAAAATATTCCATTTTGAAAATATTGTAATATTTCCAAAATGTATTGATGCATGTTGTTTTTTACCTTCTTCTCGTTCACACACTTGCAATTAAGGAATAAAATAAGGTTAGATAGGAAGATGGTACGTAGGAGGATGGAATAAAATATCATCAAATGAGTTGGACCAGCGGAGGAGGAATAATACCACCCAGGTGTGAACATAATTGCGTACAGTGTCTGGAACACCCAAGTGCCCCCTTAAGATCACCAAAGAAACCATTCAGTATGGGTGGTGGGATTTGGATGCACAGCACCAAAATGAAAAGGCAGCCATTTCATACTTTTTCAATATAGCACAGAGGTACTGTGTAGGCAGGCCTCTAACACATTGCAAATGCAAACCACTATTGATCGGCCCATACTAACGTAAAGAGAGGGAATCGTAACAAGGCTGGGGCAGAGGTGGAAGGAAAGAGGGTTGGGTGGAAAACCAAGTGGATATTAAAGGTCAAAAAAGAGGTGTGCCCCATTCTCTCTCACCTTTGTTAAAGCACCGATATATACTCATCGAATGTAACCACATTACTACAGACCCAGATGATGGGTGAGGTGGAGGAGGAGACAGACCCAATTCCATTAGAAACACTTCACTCTTAATGCAGACAAACTATTCTCCTGCCCAAGGACAATCAGTACCTGAGGGGAAGAGTGGCTGGTGTTTGTATTAGTGGAAGGCATGCTTATACGGGTGCTGGTCTTGAAAGGCCAGGGCTATCGATTGCATTAAAGCTCTCTACTAAACCGAGAAATCAATATGTTTTTAAAGGCGAAGCAGGTTACATGTAACGTGTTTCACATGGGCCTCATTGATACCGGTTGGATTTCCAGAGTGGCTGATGCCCAAAAGAGAGCAGATAAAAGACCTGAACTGAGGTCAGGTCTCCAAATTCCCAGATGTTGTCCAGCTGATGTATCAGGATCTGTGATCTGGTGAGAACAGCACTTTTCATGTTTTGCATTATTAGTTGTAATGAAATAAATAAAAATACCAATGCAGAAGAGAACCTATCAAAGGAAACAGACACAATATCCCCAAAAGTATGGGAATGCCCATGAAAGAATTTGTTGTATTCTGAATAAGTTATGTAATAATATAAAGAAATAGCATGCCTAAATCTAATTGAGAACCCTTTTTTAATCATACACGCCACCACTTCATCTCTCCTGAATCAAAATATATTCCTTTAGTGGAGAGCCTGACTCAATGAGCTCTAAGGAGAAAGACCAGTCTTAAGTTTCAAGACTGTCAGTCATGCCTGCAGCAATAAGCCAAACAGCCCATGGCTCTGTGATCAAACAAATTGGTTGTTAAATGGCATTGAGAAAAAAAGCAATCAGTCTTGTCATCAACAACCAGCATGGTGCACTAGGAGAGGGAGAGAGATAGACAGAGATGAAGGGAAAGATAAAGGGAGGGTTAGAGACAGAGAGGGCAAGACAGAGAAAGGAACGGTTAGAGACACAGAGAAAGGAAGAGTTAGAGAGAAAGGGAGGAAGAGAGATAAAAGAAGGGATAGGTAGCAGAGAAAACATGCAAAAATATGAATAAATATATGAATTAATATTATATATAAATAAATATATTAATCATTTATTTGTTTTCAGACAACTAAACATATTTTGCTGCTATATTTATTTTACTTATACTGTATATTATATTAGAAAATACAGTACTATACTTATGACTACTTCCATATTAATTTTGCTTCTATGATTGGTGTTACATTCCTATTATTTAAAATAAATTGTCCAACTCAAATACTCTTAACAAACTACAATGAACATACTACATATTTATGTTTATCATCTCTGATTGTCGCTCTCCCATCCCACTTTCCATCTCTTCTCCCTGTCTTGCTGTGATCATTTCCTCTTGACTTGATACCTGGAACAGGGACTATGACACAACATAGGGGATGAAGACATTGCTGGGAGAGTGGAAGAGAGCGCATTATAACCCACAGTTCTCTGACCACCTCCATGGGGGGTGGGGGCGCTGGCTGTAGAAAGGAATAAGAGATTGAAAGAGAGGTTCAATCCCAAATGAACTCATTCCCCCCTTGCCCACCATTGGCAAGTCTGCCATTTGCACAAGTATCCCAAAGCTAAGTGTAATTTATAGAGGGTGTAGGGACAAATGAAACCCTCGGGTAGCCCCTTCCAGCATGTGTGCAGTGATGCAGGTTCCATGAGGAAAGTGCAATACAATTAGACACAACGTTATTTCAGCATGCTCAATTTCACACAAAAGACTGGATAGGCAAGTGTAATTATATGGCAAGTGCATTTTTGGTAATAATGCACTTGCCATATAATTAACAATGTAATAATGCACATAACAAATATTCCAAGACCACGGGAGGGATTTGTTCATTTGAATTTCATGCTAGTTTTAGTATCTAAAAGTGGAACATTATTCAAGTCATAGTGTGTCCCGAGGTTGAAGGGTTTATTGATCCCCTTTTCACTCTTCTAAAGTCAGAACATGTGACCTTGGAGGGCAATATGATCATGTTGGTAGGGGATGTTTTGACATTCACAGAGACTCAAGAGAGAGATTGGGTGGAACATGAGAAACCACAGACCAGTCTGCCCTCTGTTGGTCACAGAGAAAGACTGGCTATGTAACCAGTATGGTGTTGCCTGCCTTTCTGTCCCTGAGCATATAATATAAAAACAGAATGCAGTTGGTGTAGACAACACTCCATTGTTGAAGATAGTATTTTCTGCACCATTGCAATAAGACCAAGCTATAAGCAGATGATTAGACAGATGCCATTAAGACTATTAAAAAAAGAGAAGACTGAATGCATCTACAGTGGGTATAGAAAACAATCACCCTGCTTTAAAATAATCACATTTTGTTGCTCTTCAGCCTGAAATGAAAACGGACAAAAACATGTTGTGTTATTCAGCTGTATTTACAATTTATAACATCCAAGTGAAAGATATAATACCAACTTCTCAGAATAAAAAATTACAAATTAAAAAACTGAATCACTGAGTTGGAAAAAGAATCACCCCCCTCATAAAAATGACTTGTAAACCCAATCAGGTATAGTTAATCACATTCTCAATAGCACACAAAGCCAATTGACTTTCAACTGTGATCAACTGTGGTCATTTTGATTAGCTCAGCATGAAACAAGCTTTTCCTGAAGCATTTCAGTCCTTGGTAGTGCAACTGAAGACAACAATCAACTATGGGTGGCAAGGCATTGTCAAAAGATCTCCGGGATAAAGTTGTGGACAGGCACAGGTAAGGAGATCGATACAAAAAAATGAAAAGGCTTTATCAGTGCCTAGAAGCACAGTGAAGTCTATTATTAAGAAGTAGAATATATTTTTGTACAACACAGACCCTCCCTGGGTCAGGATGTCACTCCAAACTGGATGAAAGAGCCAGGAGGAAACTGGTCAGAGAGGCTACCAAGAGGCCTATAGCAACTCTGAAGCAGTTGCAAGAAGTCATGACAGTGTGGTCACTGTGTGAATGTGACAATATCACAAATTCTCCACAAATGTGGCTTGTATGGGAGGATTGCAAGAAAAAAGCCACTCCTCAAGAAAGGCCACATGCAGTCACGACTGAGCTTTGCCAAAATGCACCTTGAAGATACTAAGGCCACGTGGAAAAAGGTCTTATGGTCAGATGATACTAAAATTGAATTGTTTGGCTTTAACGCCAAACGATATGTCAGGCGAAAATCCAATACAGCTCACCATCCAAATATCACCATTCCTACAGTAAAGCATGGAGGTGGTAATATCATGTTATGGGGTTGTTTCTCTGCAGCAGGGTCTGGAGCACTTGTCAGGATAGAAGGAAAAATGGATGGGGCAAAATACTGTCAAATTCTTGGGGAAAATCTGCTGCTCTCTGCCAGAAAGTTGTCAATGGGAAGATTTACCTTCCAACATGACAATGACCCAAAGCACACAGCAAAACTGACCACACAGTGGTTGAAGGAGAAATAGGTGAATGTCCTTGCATGGCCTAGTCAGAGCCCAGACTTAAACCCCATTGAAAATCTGTGGAATGACTTGAAGACAGCAGTCCACAAATGGTCACCATAAAAGTTAACCGAAATTGAGCAGTTAGTAGAGACATATCCCAACAGACTAAAGGCTGTAATTAAAGCAAAAGGTGGTTCAACAAAATACTGAAACAAGAGGGTGATCCTTTTTCCTACTAAGTGATTATGTTTTTTATTTTTTTCTGACATGTTAGTGTTATATCTTTCACTTGGATGTTATAAGTTGCACTGAGTAAATACAGTTGAATTAAACAAAAACTGTGTCTGTCTTCATTTCAGGCTGCAAAGCAACAAAATGTGATTATTTTACAGGGGGGTGATTATTTTCTATACCCACTGTATATTGAACAACTATAGACCTGAATCAAATCTCCCTTTTATTGCCAAGATCATTGAAAATGTTGTCAACTCAGCAATATTGTGAACTCAAGCGGCCTCAAAGACAATTTTAAGTCAGCCATCTGACCTCACCAAAGTACTAAAACGGCCCTAATAAAATGTTAAATGATATATGAATACTGATTCTAATTAAATTACAGTTGTGGTTCTATTAAATCTAAGTGCAGCATCTGATACTGTAGATCATAGAACACTTGGCCGGAAATACTTTGTCATCATTGGTAATCATAAATCTGATAGGGTGGCTATGACATGCGGCGTTCCCCAGTGATCAGTTCTTGGACCTCTTCTGTTCAATCTCTATATGCTATCTCTGGCCAAATTCTACAGAACAAAAACATTAACTACCACAGCTATGCAGATGATACTCAAATATATACGGCTCTCGAACCGTATGAACAGCACAATAGACTCAATCTGTCACTGTATAGAGCACATAAATACCTGGATGAATCAATATTGTTTACAATTTAAACAAAATAAAACAGAGATTACTGTGTTTGGCAAAAAAATTTAAAAAACTATCTTTTATAAAATAACTGATCTCTAGTAGAGTTGACTACTCTATGGACCTCTTAAATGGACTCGCCAAAAACACTGCAGCTCATTCAGAAAGCTGGTGCTACAATGTTAACCAGGACCAAGAGAACAGAGCACATCACTCCGGTTCTTAAATCTTTGTTGGAAGAATATAAACCAGGCAGGGCTCTTCGATCCATGAACACAGGTCAGCTAATAGAGCCCAGAGTCCAAACTAAACATGGTCAAGCAGTTATGCTGCATACAACTGGAATAAACTACCAGAAGATCTTACATATACATTTTTTAATCCAGGTTAAAATCACTTCTCTTTTCACACGCCTATGACTGAGCAGTTAAGCTTAACAGCACTGTTTAAGCCTTACAGCTTTAATAGCTTCCTATGTTTTTATTCTATTTCGATTTACTTATTCTATGTTTTCTTATTAAGCATAGCTAGCTATAAAAGTGATTTATTGGTAGTGCTTTCTGTTTAAGTAGGAAATGTGTATTTTAATAAAAGCACCTTGTTCTTGAAAAAGCATTTTGACGGACTGTGTCAGTTGACCCTAACAAATTAGGCATTAGGATTTGTTTAGGACAGACTAGATCTTTCCGTTATATTGCAAAGGATGAACTGCACTGGAAACGAACATATTGCCCTTGTTATTTATTTTAATTGATTTTACATAGCCTAGTTCAAATTGTGTAGTGTTTAGCAATTCAACTGTCTATTTGTTTTGAAAAAAGAAACAAAACCAGCCATCGAGTGATTTGAGTCATTGTTTTCATTATAGGTACTGTATCTCTATTAGCAAGCCATCCTAAACAAATCCGGCATTAGGATTTGTTCATATTGTTCACATTTTCGATTTACATAGCGTAGTTCAAATGGCGTAGTGGTTAGCTATTCAACTGCCTATTTGTTTTTTAAAGAAACAAACCAGCGATGGAGTGATTTTAGTTGTTTTCCTTATAGGTACTGTATAGCTATTAGCTAGCCATCTCCAACATAGAGTAACTGTCACGTTGGTTACCGGGGAACAAACCTTGCCACAAACCAAACAAATTAGGCCTTGAGATTTGTTCATATTGCTCTCGTTTTCGATTTAAATAGAGATATTCAACCGAAAATGGTTTGTTTTCTAAAGAAACAAACCAGCAATTGAGTAATTGTTTTCATTATAGGTACTGCATAGCTATTAGCTAGCCATCTACAGTAATCTCTTTCAAATTTAACAAATTGAATGTAGTGTATCAATCTATAGGACATTGTAAACCACGGCTCTAATCCAGCTTGGGCAACATCCATTCCTTCTAATGGCGAGCAGTCAGAACTAGGCTTGCCTGGTTCCTTTTCTTGTTTTTAAATGAAATACATCTGTTTTAAACTAAGACAAGTCATGTAAAACCTAGGTTTCCATAGCAAAACAATTACAGAAACAGTTATTGATGCCAGGCAGTATAGTGTAGAACCCCTCTATTATCGGTAGAGCCAACAACAGTTTTGAAGTAAGTAGTAATCAATTGATTGAGCTGTCAGTGTTTTTTGATTATTTGTGACATACAAATGTTAACTAGCATGTCATTAATTAGCATTTCTGAAATGTCAGCTAAAAATCTTCAGGTAGTTGATTAGCGACATAGCTAAAAAAAACTACCTCCATTACTGGCCAACGTTCCCAGTTTTCCACCTTAATATTTTGTTCAATTACAAAGGAAAACTTGAATTTAACTTTCATACATCACTACAAAGAAAATTTGGTGGGCTAGATAAAAGGGTATATTTAATATCAAAACAGGCCGTTGTTTTACAGTGCATTTAAATGTTGGACATGTTGGAGGATTTTTTTTTCTGAGCGCTAGAAACAGCCGATGCCAATAAAAGGGGGATGTTAGCTAGCCAGCTGATTATATAAAAAAAACAGGTAATGAGTTAGAGAATCACACTAAACAGACAATAAATATTTCAGTGAACATGTTTAGGGGTAGCATAGTGATTTTTGTATTGTGTATGAAACCTTTTATATTAGCAACTAGCTTAGCTAGCATGTACTCCCAATAATATCATTGTCTGCAATCTGGAGGTTCAAAAACATTTCATGGAAAGTCTGGCATCGTTGTTGATATGTCTTCAGTATTGTGGTCACAAGTAAAGGGCAGTAAAGGGCAATAAAAGGCTACATTTTACATATCTTTTGTTTGCACACTGCAATTCATTAGAACTTTGTAAACATAGAGGCTGGTCTAAGGTTAAATGTGTGCAGGATATGCCAAAATTAGTGTAGTACATTGCACAAATAGCAGGTTTTAGTCCATTATATTTACATAAAAAATAAGAAATAACATGTACACATTGTAAATGTTGTAAATAATTACTGTAGCTGGAAACAGCTGTTTTTTTAATGGAATAGCTACAATGATGTACAGAGGCCCATTATCAGCAACCATCGGCCCTGGCTTCCAATGGCACAATGTGTTTGTTAATCCAAGTATATCATTTTAAAAGGCTAACTGATCATTAGAAAAACCTTTTGCAATTAGGTTAGCACAGCTCAAAATGGTTCTGCATATTAAAGAAGCAATAAAATCTGTGTTTTTTTGTCCATCTTAACATAAGCTAACAAAATAATTGTATGTTTTCAGACCTTCCAGTCTCAAGATGGGGAGGGCGTACAATTAACGGCAGGAATGATAATGAGCTTGCAAAAATGTAACCCCCCTAGCAATGAGTCACCTACTGTAGCTTTTGGTACTATAGTTAAATATAAGTCAAATTAGATGAGTGAGATGTCGGCGATGATTATGTAAACTTCTGTAAAATGTAGGCCTGTGTGTAGACTCTACACTGGAAGAAATAGCCTAACAGAAAACCAGTAGGGGCTAAATATTCAAGCAAAGTGGATGTCTTGTGTAGAGCATATTTAGATCATCAAATTATGACTATTATCCAATGACAATATGCATTCTTTCTGCGATGTTTATGCAAAAATCATCACAGACTATGATGGCTATCCATGTATTGCATCACCATTCTTAATTTAAAAACATTTTTGAATATGGGCTTAATTGATCTTTAATGAAAGAATGAACAAGGATACACTTTCACATCCGCCACAGTCTCTATGGCATGGTAGAGGTGGTGTTGTAGCTCGTTGTGGCCCAAACCCTCTTGAACTTGCAAAGACTGCAGTTCAATTTGTGCCATCTGCAGTGCACAATCAATGATCAATAAGGACACTAACATGTAGCCTTACTTTGTAGCATATTAATGTACATGAATTGGATGTGTTTTTACAACTATAAACATCTTACAGTACTGTGCAAAAGTCTTAGGCACCTGAACCTTGAACTACAACATTTTTTGGGGGTAGTAAGTGTTTGTAAAACAGAAAATTTTGATATTTTCATTTTATAATTAGCATTCAATCATCAAGTGTTATAGTGCCTTACATAATTTCATTAGCATTTCTGTTTCTGTGTGTTTAATAAGATTCCTTAAAATGTCATACTGTCCTAACAAACACCCCACAGATGTTCCCATCATTTTGCTTCCACTGTGCTGGCCAAGGATAATTTAGTATACAAAAAATAGAGAACTTACTCGGTTAAATGTTTTATAACAAAATGTAGAATGTTTACTACATTGGCCAAATAACAAACTTACCAAAACCAATGTCTAAAATGTGAACAGCAAATCGCTGATGTCGATGCTGCAAATGCTTCCCTGGGTACACAGTTTGCACAATATAATAAACACAGTCGAGGCCGTCGGCTCTCTTGCAGAAATCCTCCTCAGAGGAAAATGTTTGCTCTGTTTAAAATTAGAAATGTTTTTGAATGCTGTTTTTCAATACATTTCATAGTTGCCAATGCTGTAGAACAGTCGACTACTCTAATCACTTCTGTATACTTTTTGTTGTTGTTGTTGTTCCGGCTAGTATTATAACACTAACAATATAATGAATGTTCATTAAAGCCATGTCACTTTATAAATTTTAAATAAGCAATCTATAACTCCCAGTAAATGGTAGCCAAAGCACGTTGCCGCTGCTTTGGCTGCTAACACAAGCTCCTGTAGGCTAGACGCATATTTTCGAGACACGCAAAGTAAATTTGTAAGTATATTTATATTTAATTTGCTGTTAACATTACCCCATTATTTGTGTAATTTGAAAGACCACGACTGACAATTAATTTGATATAAAGAAATGTAGTCTACAAACAAGCAAGCGACATCAAGCCATAAAGTACCCTAAGAAATTGTCTTCGGGATACTGTGCTCTGTGCCCAGTCTTTGAGTGGCATATTCGTGGCTCCAACACCAACCCCATGAACAACTTATTGAGTACTGAAAGACAGATGCTGAGGAAAAAAACATGAATCCCAGGGCTCGGGAAATAAAATTATGTTTAGAACCCAAACCACGGGCCAAAAAAATATATAAATAGCAATGCTGTTACTGTTCATAAAATAGGTCATAAACGTTTATTGATTAATGTTTTAGCTAGGTAGTACTAAATACCAAGATAACTGAGTGTTTATTATCTTTTCATACTATAAGGAATAAAGAATAATGTTCGCGTTCATGCGAAGGGGTCAGATTCTTACAGGGGGACAGTTTTCGGCACAACACAGGTGTTTATCAATTCCAAGTACGCTAAGAACGTACTTGTGTCTTTGAGTAGAACGTTCTTGCCAAGCGACTTTGAGAGTATGATCTTGCAAAATCGCGAAGACAGAGAACGCGCCTATCTGGATTGAGATGCAGGTGTACTTGGCTATTGCGCAATGCCCCTCCATTCTATGAGGGCTGTAACCCTTCTCAGTAGAATAAAATATTAATGTGAAGATGAACCGCAGAAGGTTATATGGAGACTATAGCCATAATCATATGATATGACATTTGTTTATGCATTTTTTAAAGTGAAAATCAACTGGAAT
Organism: Esox niger; assembly: GCA_016801105.1. Taxonomy (NCBI): domain Eukaryota; kingdom Metazoa; phylum Chordata; class Actinopteri; order Esociformes; family Esocidae; genus Esox; species Esox niger. The sequence continues at coordinate 42,483 of JACXGJ010002679.1, read as the reverse complement.
TCAACAAAAGCTGTCCCTCTACCGGTACTGTAATTACTGAACTTAGCTAACGTTAACTAGCCTCTCCGTTGCACTGAATAACGTTAGCTAGCTGATCGAAAAGTCAGAGCAAATTTATAAATGAGCCGTTTCTCAAATAAAACAAGCAAATATAATATTCAGCGACTACAATGCCCATTTCTCGTTACATTTTTTCAGATGCTGATTTACAGGTACCGTTTACCTGTACCGTTTACCTGTGTTTAACCTTATAACAGTTTTTCCTCACATCTTGAAAGGAATTCTGGGATATCAGCTGCGTTCTCGCTGAACAAGTCACCAACCCATGCAGACTGGATAAAAGAGGCCGATCAAGTACATATCCGGGTATTTTAAGCGTTCTTGGTAATTTGCGTTCTTTGGATTGGAACCAAATTTGGGCCGTGAAAGATGACGTCAAAGGAGTTCACAAGAACACAAGTACAGACCTAAACGCGGATTGATTAACCGCCAATGGCTTGGTTTACGCGGTCCGGTAATAATCGAAATTGCCTAACCGAAGAATTCCATTTAGGTCTCATGATTATCATATAAAATGTTTTCCTGTTATTACTAATGATTAGTCGAAAGTAGGCTACTTGTTTAGTGGTCTATAGCGGTTTAGGTCGCTGTCTCAGTGGCACGTGCTACTGCAGAATGTTATAGATTTAAGATGAATAGAATTAGTTAGCCTGCTATTGTATGAATAGTATTTGCTTTTAAATAAATAACTACGATTCCTTTTCTGGTTCTAAATGTAAAAAGTAATTTGCACTATATGATAATAAATAAAAGACACATTTAAACAGGGCATGCTATTTCATCATGAGTTTTACCACATTCAGATGAGGTAAACAACAAGACATCTACGACCGAACACATATGAGGTCTAGTCTAGGGCAAAATAATTAATCTCAATTGAACTTTATTTATTTACTCCTAGACTAGGTTTAACATATGTCCCAGAAACTGTCCCTTAAAGATTACGCGTAGACCGGGGTTTACCATATTTGGGCTCTGGTACGATTAAATAGATGTAGTAAACGCTAGTCTGAACAACGGTGTATTGCTCATCTCGTAGAAGAAGGAAATGAGTCATTTAAGGGAATGTTAAGTCTTGGTTGCACCCCACACCACCTTTGAGTGTAGTAGCCGATACCAACGAAACACGGAAACATGTCAGATGTGTTGATCACGCTGTAAATCGAATAGTAATATACTGACAGGATATAGTGTGAAGACGACCGTGACGCAAATATTTGAAACTGCTGTTATTATTGGTAAGTAAGAAATATTTGGTAATAACCCCTATATAACATTATACATATATATAATGTTCAAATGAAATGACGTGTCTTTTGTTTGGCTATTACAAAAGTTTTAAATTGCGTCGGAAAGATTTTATCCAGTATACTGCAAGAAATTTGGATACAGCAAAATAGCTTACCACTAAAACCAGGTAGCCGTGGCATTTAATTTCATTCATAAAATGAAAATTTCTGCTATTAATTAATAATATTGCTTTTAATGCGATATATTTGGGATCCAACACGGAATCTAATATATTCAATATATATTTTCGAATTTCTATGAGGGGATTTCCGGGTTGAGAACGTCTTTTTCAATGTTTTCGAACATGTCAGAAAGAAGCCCGTCGCCCACAACGCGGAAAACTCCGCGGGCTTTACTGGAAAGGCTATCTCAGATATCGGGTTGGTTTATACCCTTTTTTGAAATACCTATTTAAATTCAAGTTATATAAAAATTACATCTGTTCAATAATATCCACAGTTAGGCTTGTGTGTGGGGTCTCTTCCAGCACGTGTCAGAGGATGTAGCCACTAGAAATCGCTACAACCACACTTTCTTTGTTTAGAAGTCTGGAGAACCACTTTCTCCCGAACTTCAGCCTAAATGCGTATGTTTCTTGACTCTTACATTCCCATATTAAACACGATAGGCGACTGTTTTGTGGAAGTTAACACGTAACTTACTATAATCAACACTCGTTTACATTGCATAGGCAAAAGAGTCGTATGTAACCGGTGGAAACAGTTTGTTTGCTCGGTCCTTGTATTATTGGCTTTACTAAAAAAAAAGTACAGTTGATGTCAAGGGAAGTCAAGGGTGGTGGTGTTCTTTGATTTAATGAGCGTTTTAGGAATCCAGACTTTCTGGACGTTTACAAGCCTTCCTTGGGTACGGTTCTGTAAATAAACATCCTTCATGTCAGTGAAAAATAATGTTTCCCCCAAAATTGAAGTACTACACACCTTTATAAATTAAATGTATTCACATGGCTCTACATATGTTCGTGTTACTGTGCTTGTTTATAGAAGACAGATGGGAGACAAAGGCGACCACATGTATTGCTTAGCTATCCTGCGTACTCCGAACACCTGTGTAATTTGTGAGGAAGTGCAGTTCATCATCTAGACACACGCATGTATGGCTCTGTACGAAGTACTACACACAGTGTTTAGAGTTTTAAAGATTTTCCACCAAAATTAAAAATAAGTTATTTAATGAATAATAGCTATCTGTTTAAACTTGCTGTAACGATTTGAGTTCTATACTTGTTCAATTAATGTAAGCTTTCTAAAAAGACAGGATTAGTAGGGTTTTTGAAAGCCCATTGCTGTCAAATCAGAGATGGGGGTAGGTGAGAGTGACCGGTCCAGTATAAGTCAGAGTGAGATGTTAACCCTCTGCCTCACCTAGCTGAGTGGATATCAACTGGAAATAACAGGTTTTCAAAGTTACAGTATTATCAGACTAGATTGCTTTCCCCCTGAAAACAATGTTGAAACTGCATTCACTTTTTATGATGAAAGATTTATCAACAATTCCTTTACCAGGGCACCTGAGTTGTAAGAACTTTTACATTGGCCGGCAGAGAGAGAGAGAGAGTGCATTGCACAGAATGCTTGATCACCCTTTCTATTACCTTCCCTGGCCTAGATACTATGTAACAACCACATTATCAAGTTCCGTAGTAATCATGTTTTCTTAAATTCTTCTGGAGTGAACAGTAGTGGCCAATGTATATAAGCTATTAGTTAGACTTTAGTTAAAAATGTCTGTCCCTGTGGCAATTGTTTTGATCAGTGTAATTAGACTGAAATTATATTTAATGTTAGTAAGTGCTCAGACTGAGCTTGTCACTGAACAATGTCATGATTTATTTTTGGCCATTCAAATTGTTTCAACTCAGATACATTTTCAAACTAGGACACATATATAGATGGGCATCAACCATAAGTACACAGCAAAGACAATGCCACTTCTTGGCTGTCTGCTAATTGTTGTTGTCCTATTGGAAAGGGAACCATTGCTTTCTTCTGAGGTTCTGTGTCTGGTGAAGCAGGTTTTCAATCTGTAGCTGTACTTTGCTCAGTTTATCTTTTGCTATACCTTTACTAGTCTCCTAGTCCCTGCTACTGAAAAATATTCCCACAGCATTATGCTGCTACCTCCATGCTTAAAAGTCCAAATGGTATTGGCCAGATGTTGAGTGGTGCCTGTTTTCCCCCAACATGATCCATACTCAGGCCAAAAAGTTCAGTCTTGAGAATAAATAATCTTGGTTCCCGTGGTGTGACAGAATATAGCTGTTTATCAATTCCAAGTACGCTAATAACGTACTTGTGTCCTTGAGAAGAACGTTCTTGTCAAGCGTCCTTGAGAGTAGGCTCTTGCAAAATCGCGTGGAAAGAACACGGCTATCTGGATTGAGATGCATGAGTTCTTGGCTATTGTGCAATACCCCTACACTCAATGAGGGCTGTAACATCAGTAGTCCCTGAATACAATATTAATGTGAAGATGAACAGCAGAAGGTTATGTAGAAACTATAGCCATAATCATATGATATGAATTTTTTTAAAGTGAAAAACAACTGCAATTTAAAAAAGGTGTCCCTCTCTACCGGTACTGTAATTACTTGGCTAACGTTAACTAGCCTCTCCACTGCACAGAATAACGTTAGCTTCCTGATCGAAAAGTCGGAGCAAATGTATGTGTTAGCCGTTTCTTCAATGGATTAAAACCGTACTTGGGCCATGAAAGATGACGTCAAAGGAGTTCGCAAGAACTCTAGTACAGAAAAAAACGCGGATTGATAAAAGGCCAATGTTTTGGCTTTGTCATTATTTGCTGTTGTATTTAGATTAATGAGGGATACAATTGATTTAATCCTTTTTTGTATAGGGTTGTAATATGTGGTAAAAGTGATGGTGTATAAATACGTTTCAAATGCACTGTGTTAATTCTTACTGGCACTGTTTGTTGAGCAATAACCAAGGCACAAATAATTACATTTTTCAGTCCTTTTGTGAAACATATCATTAGGAGAAAGTAGATGATTTAGCAGCTCCCACTCACTCAAGTCTTCATGAGATTTCATTTTGTTTTGTCTGTTAGCTAACCCTGTCCAGGAAGAAACCAAACTAACAAAAAAAGAGAATGTCTGTAGCAGGAAGCTCTGCAACCCCCAGAGTTGTACAAACAAATGTACTTGTAGAGTGATCTATATAACATGAAGACTTAAAAGTTATGACTACTACACATTTTTCAGATCGTGTGCGCGCTTTAACAAATGATACATGCCATGTTCACTTCTGTTTTTCTAAGCTGTCACCCCATTTTGGCCCCATTTTAGTTATTGGTCATCTTGTTCTCAAACCCCTTTTTATAGGATAGCACTAACCTTTATTTGACTCAATATAGATGTAAGCTTTTTTCAAACAATCACAGGATACTTTTTCTTTCCATGTTTCACATGATGTCTGACAGACAATAAGGAGTTGTTTTGTTGTTCCCAGGATCTACCTATCTAGCTCTACCAACATACCACAGTAGATACATTATGTCTATAACAAGAGGAGCTACTTTTCTTTGAGTTTTACCAAATGGCATGTTTTTATAATACGTATGAAGCCATAGATTTTAATTGAGATAGTGGTAAGGGATTTGCGACAAGCATTCTGGGCAGGACAACTTTTTGTCGGGTGACAAAGAGCTATATGAAGATAAAATTTATCCAGCCGAGGACATGTAAGTACTATGCAATAGTTATTTTAACAAATGTTCCTTTATAATTATATGTTGTATGCATGGGATATTCATATAGTGTAGCTTTAAGTATTTTTCTGGCAGTTTATACATTTTTTCTAATAGCCAAAGTGTCATGTGTTTCCTTATTATTTATTTACATAATTGATGTAATTATTCATTTGATTGTTTTATGAATTTGTAAGTGAAAGTATATTTACTTGAACAGTTGTATCTTTCAAATTTGAATAAAACTACGGTATAATACTACATTCCTAAATGTATTTCTTTTATACAAGAAGAGGAGCCCGAGGAACCAACAACCTCCACAGCAGCAGAAACTCTACCAACCACACCGGTTTCTTTTCCTCCTCAACCAAAGGCATCTTCTGCCCCACCACAACCAATCCATCTTCCACAAGCGGCCACAACACCACAGACCTTAATATGAGCAACCCAGCGAACGATATCCTAAATGACAGCTCATGCAAAAAATCAAGGCTGTCTACCATCCACATAAGAATATCTCTGTAGATGAGAGGATGGGGGCGTCAATGGCCAAAATAAGTATGATGCAATACAAGGCCAAACCAACAACCAAATGGGACTTCACATTTTTGTTTAGCAGATTCCCAGAATGGGCATGCCACACACTTCTATATACATACTGGGAAGAGCAAGTTTGAGTCTGGCTGTGGGCTGTCTTTTGATACACCTAATAAATCCATCATTCCATTGAAACGGGTTGCCACCTGTTTTGGGAAAATGTTTATACAAGCTCTAAACTTTTTGAACATCTTTGGTCCTTGAAGCTTGGGGCCTGTTGTACTATCCGGGATAGCCAAAAGGAGACAACAAAAGGAGACGGTAAGACAACCTTCTATGAAGTGGATGAAAAACAGAGAGGTGACCATGTCGTCTGGAATTCAGCAAGCCTTCTCAGGTGACACTAAAAAGAAAGCATAAAAAGAGGGACTGAAGCTGGGAGGAAGTATGTCTTCCCATCCCCACCAACATCCTGGAATTCAATATGTACATGGGTACAGTATTAGTACAGTGTTACACTGTGCACCACAAAGCTAATATGTGGTTCAAGACACTCTGCATTTTGTAGACATTACTGTCACTGTTACATCTAGCCCAAGGAGCTTTGGACACTCAAACTCTTGCCAAGTCACTCAGGGACTTTGTTGAACTGCTCGTAGTAGAGTAGTTCCTGTAGTAGAGACACACACTTGGCATGTGTGTCTGGGCATACCCCTGTGCCCACATCAGCCACCCTTCGTCCATCAATAAAGTCTACAACTGGATGTTTACGATGTGTCAGATGCACCTAGGATGGAATAAGAAATCTCACTCCATTAAGTGTGATGTGCCACTCTCATTCAGGACAGCTACTGTTTCCACTTGTGACACAAGTGGTTGTAGGTCAGAGAAACCCCCATGTCCCCTATTACAAATGGGTGCCACTATCGACACTACTTTAAAAACACAGATACTGTGTGCAATACTAGAAATATTGTATACCCCCTTCCTGAAACTGGTGTTGTTAGTCAAGTACTTAAAGACTTTAAATCTGGTGTTGAAAGCATAGTTCATAATTGTTTGCACTTCCTTTTATACAAAGGAAACAAGAATTTCAACATGTTCTTTTGTTCTTACTTTTATGTTACATCATGTAATTGCCAGAAAGTCCCTTTGCACATAGTTGCTGGCTCTTATAGACAATTAGCCTGTAGAATACTAATTGTCAAAGTAGTGAAAACACATTCATTACAGAAAAATTCCTTTGGGGCTCAGAGTATAAGTGGATAAATAGACAATACATAATTGATACTGTTGACATTTTGACAGAAAGATATTAACAGTATTGTCAGATGTCAGCTCGTGGACCAGATGCCATGGCTGTGGTACATCAAAGATCCATTTCCAACTATCTTTATTTTCATATAGCATAACAGTCAAACATTTTGACATTAAACGAGTGGGAAAACATTGTTACTCAACATACCATCTTCCAATGACTGTCTGAAACACATGACCGGTGATGTCCAGAGCTTTGTTTTTTTGCACAACCACCTGATTGTTTTAGTTGAAGACCAAAAGGCTACATTATAAAACATCCTTCAGTGTGTGGTATGTCATCTGTAATAACGTGTTTGCTCTAAATCTGTTAGACACAATTGCTTTGAAAGCCTCAATGCTTTATGAAGCATTGCTAACCTATATCTACAAATGTTTTTTTTTATCTTGGAATGTATTACATCAGAAGTTCCTGAACTTTTTCACTGTGTCACTGACATTATTTAGAAGAAAAAGTCAAATCAGAAGAGACATACTGTACCTTTGGTCTGTATCTTTATCTTACATGTTTTGCATGTGACATTTTCCCATGTCAAAGGGCCAAGTCTATTTGCATTTTGTTTTTCCTATATACAAACTAGTTTGGCCTCTGGCTACCAATTTCTGTCCAAGGTGCGCTTACCTACATTGAACAGATACTGTAGCAGGGAAATTGGCATGATGTTATTATTGTGTATAAAGATAATGTTTTATCTTAAAAAAAATGAATCCAAGTATCTAACAATATAGATTTTTTTAAATTGTCAAGTATTGGCACAGTAAAGTCAAAATTGTTATATTTGCTCTATACTCAAAGCAAATGAAAATAGGATTAAAAGATTAATGTGAGGCAAAATATCTAAATGTTACCTTTTATTTCTGTTTAAAAGCGTATGTTTCACCAACTAAGAATTTAATCCCCCTTTTTATCTGAACATAAGTAGTAAAATGATTCAGCTTAAAGCAAATGTAGGAAGTACAACCTTGTATAAAAAAAGGTGGGATGTTGTTTTGAATGTATAGAAAAAAGAATTTCAAAGACAAAATATAAAATGTTGAAACTGAGGAATTATGTTTCTTCTTCAGCATTAATGGTGCCTTCACAGACAGCAAGTCACCCATAACTTATGCACTAATCCACCCCATCACAGATGCTGGCTTTTGAACTGTGCGCTGATAACAAGCCGGATGGTCCCTCCTCTAGCCTGGAGGACCTGGCATCCATGATTCCCAAAGAGAAGAAAAAAAGTCACTGGTCAGACTACAGTTTTCCACTTTATTTCCACTTTATTTCAGTCCATGTTAAGCAGCTGCAATCCTATACTAGCAAGAATGGGAAAGCATTTAGCTTTTAATGGAAATGGGGTTGTTTAAATGGATGTTTTTTGTTGTAAATCCCTTTGTTGCAATAACAGCAGTGAGTCAGCCACCCCCTGGAATCACCAAACTCTTGGAATCACCAAGCTCTTGGTATCATGCTTTGTGATGCTTAACTGTTTTAATGGAACAAATTAATTTTGTTAACTGAAACCCAATCATTTTGAACATCAAAAATAACGTTAGTGCGTTTGTTAGAGGTGAAAGCGTTTAGCAACTATATTTGTGGATGGATTATTCATTATGCACTGCAAAGCTTAGCTTGTCTACTAAGAAGATGTATTTTCGAAACTAAGCTTAAATGTGATTAAGTATGTCTGACAAACCAACCGATAAAACCAACATTTGAATGCCATTGCACGTATTCTGGCTACGTAAGTCTTCTCCTTCGATTTGGACCCCTTCGCCATCTGCTGCATCATGCTGCAGATACTGAAATTGATAGATCAGGTGCATCTTAGCAAATGCTCGTGGATAAAGTAAAGAGCTGGGAAATGTGAAATGTAGGCAGAATTCCAATATCGATCCGTTTAATTGTGTTTAGTTTCAACTGTTCTGAAGCTCCAGTATTCCACTTATCAGTACGCAGTCATTTTTATTTGTAGTTCTGTGAGGTCACCCAAACGTATTACATGTCAAAACTCTGTGTGGTATAAATGTAAATTATGTTTCATGCCATGTAACTGTGTAACAAAAGGATTTAGAATATAGGTATGTATTCATTAAGAACTGTTTCAATAGCTTCCATCCACCTGGAATTAAATGGGAAATCTGGGATTGGTACAAAGCATATAACTTTGATCTCATGTTTGGTCAGTTATTGCCGCCATACCTCTATCAATGAATTTGGGAGTGTTTACATCACTCAAGTTACAGCCCATAGCTTTTGGACAGTGATGCATTGTTGTTTGAATCCCAGATTTTTGGAGGTGTAAAACCCACCGCGTTTTTAGCTTTACCGAAGAGACTGATGTTTATTGAACTTCTGTCCTTACAGAGACAATGAAGAGAGAGGTGGAGGCTGGGGTGAACTTCCTTAGACGTCTAGCTGTGGAGCGAGGTGGCTTAGATGAAACCAAAGCTAGCGCTTTTGCTGGAAAGCTGCAGCAACTTCTGTGTGACAAATACAAGGACCACTGGTACCCTGAAAACCCCAACAAAGGGCAGGCATACAGGTAGAGAACAAATTAAGAGGAAAATGCAAAACAGTGACGTAACTGAGTGTGTGGTTTGTAATTTGGATAATACACTTGATTCTAGATTGACAGTGGTTCTGGAGAACCGTTCTAATAAGAGGAGTGTTTTGACCTCTGTCCTTTAATCCCTCACAGATGCATCAGAGTAAGTGATGGGGTGCTGTGTGATGTGGAGGTGGTGATGGCGTGCACGGAGTGTGAAATCAAAGTCACCGAACTAGCCCTCCCGCGTGAGCTAACACTGTGGATTGACCCACTGGAGGTGTGCGCGAGGTTAGTCACTTAGCATCACTAACACGTGCATACACACACACACACACACACCAGACAATGACATTTATACAGGAAGAAGGCAGAGAAAAGGGCGCTCATCATTCATCGTACAAACCTACTGTCAGGTTTGTCATTATTATGGTGAGCAGGGTCCAAAATCCGCCCCACCAAGCGTCAAATGTGGGTATATTTTCGGTTTGGAACGAACCTCTTAGAAGCCTATGAGCCACATTGGTGGGATAATGTTTGTACCAAAATAGTAATGTAATAAAATATCTGGCAGGCTAGTTCATGGGAAATGAATTACGTTTACCAGCCACAGTTTATCTCTAATGCTCCTAGTTTTGCGACACTTTACTGTATGGGACATCGCTTTACAACTTGACATCGCTGACTTTTCACTGGTCTGCTGCTAGCTATCATTATTTAACATGAAATAGCTGTTATGTTGCAACATTTACCTGGAGAAAGCCAATCTTTAAAAAAAATCCCACTGAACAAAAAGAGGACGAATCACCAAAAATAACATTTTGTGAGAAACGGAGGTTTAGAGATAAAGGAGTGTCAAGGGGCTGACTACAGTATGATGTTTCAGGGGGCTGGCTCTACAGTATGTTTCAGAGGGCTGGCTCTACAGTATGTTTCAGAGGGCTGGCTCTACAGTATGATGTTTCAGGGGGCTGGCTCTACAGTAAGATTTTTCAGGGGGCTGGCTCTACAGTATGATGTTTCAGGGGCTGGCTCTACAGTATGATGTTTCAGGAGGCTGGATCTACAGGATGATGTTTCAGGGGGCTGGAACTACAGTATGATGTTTCAGGGGGCTGGATCTACAGTATGATGTTTCAGGGGGCTGGATCTACAGTATGATGTTTCAGGGGGCTGGATCTACAGTATGTTGTTTCAGGGGGCTGGCTCTACAGTATGATGTTTCAGGGGGCTGGCTCAACACTAATGTTTCAGGGGGCTGGCTCTACAGTATGATGTTTCAGGGGCTGGTTACCTTAGGGATGGGCAACCTGGATTAGGGTGGGGGCCACAGATATTATGTACTGGTCATCCGGGGGGCGCTGATAACTTGGAATAACATCAGGGGGCCGCAGCCATCAGGGGGCAGCAGATTAACTTATTAATAAATACATTAAGTAAACTATATCTCCTGCTAGTTCATGTACATCTGAGCAATTTTTAAATACTGAACAACGTGCCGTTTTCCCGCTCTGTTCATCTCTCCCAGGATTCAGCATGTTCGCTGCCGTGTAAATAAACGTGTGAACCCTTTGAACGCTATGTTTTTTGGATGTTTTCACTACTTTGATGTTCTGTAATAGGTATCATCAAGTGTTTTTATGGCACAATCAGCACACTCTCAGCTACACATAGAAAGACATCACAACAGCTTTCATAGACCCTGAAATTACTGATATATGTGTAAATATGCAAATAATAATTTCCGGTCTATTTCATGTTTCGTTTCCAGCATAGATTTTGTTGGTTCCAATACTATCTTTACAAATTTAAAGTCAAACATGATTTATTTTAACTTTTTTACTTCTAAATTCATCCGAGGACTGCAAAAAGAGGGGGTTGTCGCAGCCAGTTGCCCATTCCTGGGCTACACTATGATATATCAGGAGACTGGCTACAGTATGATGCTGAGGCTGTGGTGATGAGTTGTTCTTTGTGTCACCTGAATGCTAAATATAAAAGCAGAAACAACTAATTTGTCATCAGAACATAAACAATGAAGCTGGACCATGAACACAGCATGTGTCATATTGCCTGCGTGTCTGTGTCCCGGCCACAATTGGAGCATCGTCTCTATTTTTTCAAATGGTTGTGCTGCGTGCGCTCTGCCGCTTTGATTACAATAAGAGGGAAACATTGGGTAAGAACATTTACCCGCCAGTGTGGCGCATAGCCTTCTGAGATTTACTTGCCAAATGTAAGATCTACCTGCATTTGGTGCTCGGCAGGTATTCATTTTGGACCCTGATACCAACATAATACAATCATGCTTGAAAACACATTTCAGTTACTAATTTGGTAAATACAAGCTCTCTATTAAAATAAACTTTTTGTCAATGTCTACGTTTTGTCAATGTCAGGCCAGTGGTGTCTGAGATATTACGTGTATGTCTGTATGTACCTAGACACATCCATAGAGCCCTCCTGGGATCATCATGGGGGACAGTGATCTTCATGGAGATTGTTAAGAGTTCACCTGTTATACACATACAGGTTAGTGCGTTGCATTTTATATAGGAACTAATGCATGATATTTTTTCTCACTCAGGTCACGGGACAACAGCAGGTATTTTACAGTAGCTCGTTTCAAACCACGAGACGAGGAGGAAGATGTGAAAGGAGACAAAGATGTAGATATGGATACTTCAGACTACCACTCTGCCACCTCGTCAGACTGTGGCTCCTCAGTCTCCAGCGATGCAGAAGATGAGGGGAAGGATGTCAATACTGAGGGAAGAAAAGAAGAGAAAGGGGGAAAGAAAAAGAAACCAGAGAGCAAGACATGTGTGATTGCGATGATTCCCAGGGTTCGAGGCAGGGTTCGGATGGAGCGGGCTCAACACAAGCTCACCAATGCACTTGTAAGAACAATTTGGTTAAACTACATTACCTTAACATGAAGCCGAATATATACATTTGTGGAATCCACACTGTAGCATTGGTGACATGTAGATTCACATATCACCAGATCCTACACATCCAGAATAAGTCCACTCTAAGTGGATACCTGTAATTAAGATAACTTAATAACTTTTATCTCTCCAGATTCAACCCAACTCTATCCAGTACTTCTACCATCCTGCCTCAGTTTGGCCAACAACTTACAAGAAGAAGGGTCCGGTATTCCTCACCTCAATATGTGCACCTCCACCTCCAAATCCTTCAGTGTTTGGCTACTACGTCATGCCCCAGCCACCCCCGCAGTTCATTATGCCTCATGCCACTTTGCAACCATGGGGGGCTGTAAAGGGCTAAACCAACAAGTTTGGATGGGGATGAAAACTTCAATTTTTACACTGATCCAATCACTTTTTTGCCAGTTTTTCACGTGGATTTTAAGGTGAGGGTGAGGTGCAATTTCTGTGTTTTAAGGGTTAGTGGGAGCATAACTTAATTGATTAAATATTTGATCATATTATTTGATTCAGTAATTATCTGATTGCTTTGCACTTTTCATTTTTAATTGCTTGGTTTTGGTGATTTCCTCCATATATAACTTTTTCATAGGTAAAATGCTAGTGAAATATACAGGGAATATACAAATAACAGGCATTTAGCAAATAATGATACTACAGCATTCTTAAGAGTTGCCATTATGTTTTAGTTTAGGGTAATCCACTGATTACAACTAGTCTATTAATATTGCTCAAGTGTCTAGATTATGTCTGCTAGACACTGTGCTGCATATTGACCAGTTGACTGGTGTGATACTGAATTCCTTAATTTGGTGCACATACCATCTCAGGAATTTCAGCAATTTAAGCTGAATGCCAAAGCTTTCTATGGTTTGAGATGTTTTGTAAATATTGTAGACAACCTTTTCCTCTGTTACCTCTGCAAGGCTTCCAAGGAGGGAATGTGCACTGTAGAATATAACTTGTTATAATAAGCAATTCCATGTACTAGTATAAGTACTGTGTTGAATTCCCTGAAGCTGCATTTAACTGCATATCTGTACAATTTACTGGACTGAAACAATGATATTATAGATTCCCACACATTCATGGTGCATTGCTATTCTGGAATCTAGTCTACTGTGATTTACCTTTTTGAATAATTTATTTCAGCTGCATATTTTCTGTCAAGCACAGCAACCTTTTATTTTTTATAATGAACACACCAACCAGAAGCTTTTTGTACATACTGGGACATATAAGAAATTCACAACCTTGTTTGCTTTTCTAAAACTATTTTCCACCTGTGGGTGGCACCAAAATACCTGTTGTACAGTCTAATTGTCCTATTTTGTCTATCCTACTTATATCTTGATAATGTATGTAGTGTGGATGCATGTTTTTAATCATTTTGTTTGTATGGTGTATTTTAGAAATTGTTATATTTAAACTGTAAATATACCTTTTTACACTGGAAATGGAAAAACACCTGGGTGACCAAATATTTAGCTCTATGAATTTGTTTCCATACTTGCATAACTGTATTCTTATACTCACTTTTTGTTCGATTTGTCTACTTTGGATACATATTTATTCACTTTGATGTTTAAGTAATTTATCAGATGCTTTGATCCATAGAAATGTACAGGAGTGCATACATTTTTGCCTTTAAGTGCAGGTGAGGACAGTAATCCCATAATTATTACTTCATGAGACAGTTAATTTTATGCTGTTGGTGTTTATACCTATCATTTTTGTCTGCACATAACATTAAAATAACCAATATAAAATAAATGTTTTTGCAAATGTTACATTGTGTTAATTTTTCATACAGACACTTCTCTACTATGATAGTATTTGATTGGCAGAAGACAACTTGGAACCTGGAAGGGTGTTTAGTAATCTAGGTAATTACAAATGTAAAACTAATGTCATAATTGTGAAATGTGAAATTGGATAATAAGAATTGTTTTCTGGTGACTGTTTTTTGGACAATAATGAGAATTCAAGAGATCCATGTGCGGTATCAAAAGCAGTCAAATTCACTTAAAAAAACAGTCAAAAACATTTAAATCACACATCGAGTCTCAATGAGCGTAATATATTAAAGATCACAATCTTTAATGTACATTGTGTACAGTGGTGCAAAAAGGTATTTAGTCAGCCACCAATTGTGCAAGTTCTCCCACTTAAAAACACGAGAGAGGCCTGTAATTTTCCTCGTAGGTACACTTCAACTATGAGAGACAAAATGAGAAAATAAAATCCCGAAAATCACATTGTAGGATTTTTAATGAACTTATTGGCAAATTGCTTGGTAAAATAAGTATTTGGTCACCTACAAACAAGCAAGATTTCTGGCTTTCACAGACATGTAACTTCTTTAAGGGGCTTCTCTGTCCTCCACTCGTTACCTGTATTAATCAGTATAAAAGACACCTGTCCACAACCTCAAAAAGTCACACTCCAAACACCACTATGGCCAAGACCATAGAGCTGTCAAAGGACACCAGAAACAAAATTGCAGACCTGCACCAGACTGGGAAGACCGAATCTGCAATAGGTAAGCAGCTTGGCAATTATAAGAAAATGGAAGACATACAAGACCACTGATAAACTCCCTCGATCCGGGGCTCCACGCAAGATCTCACCCCATGGGGTAAAAATTATCCCGGTGAGCAAAAATTCCAGAACCACACCTGGGGACCTAGTGAATGACCTGCAGAGAGCTGGGACAAAGGCTACCATCAGTAACACACTACGCCGCCAGGGACTCAAATCCTGCAGTGCCAGACGTGTCCCCCTGCTTAAGCCAGTACATGTCCAGACCCGTCTGAGGTTTGCTAGAGAGTGTTTGGATGATCCAGTCAGATGAAACCAAAATAGAACTTTTTGGTAAAAACTCAACTCGTCGTGTTTGGAGGATAAAGAATGCTGAGTTGCATCCACAGAACACCATATCTACTGTGAAGCATGGGGGTGGAAACATCATGCTTTGGGGCTGTTTTTCTGCAAAGAGATCAGGATGACTGATCCGTGTAAAGGAAAGAATGAATGGGGTCATTTATCGTGAGATTTTGAGTGAAAACCTCCTTCCATCAGCAACGACATTGAAAATGAAATGTGGCTGGGTCATTCAGCATTACAATGATCCCAAACACACCGTCTGGGCAACGAAGGAGTGGCTTCGTAAGAAGCATTTCAAGGTCCTGGAGTGGCCTAGCCAGTCACCAGATCTCAACCCCATAGAAAATCTTTGGAGGGAGTTGAAAGTCTGTGTTGCACAGCGATAGCCCCAAAACATCATTGCTCTAGAGGAGATCTGCATGGAGGAATGGGCCAAAATACCAGCAACAGTGTGTGAAAACCTTGTGAAGACTTACAGAAAATGTTTGACCTCTGTCATTGCCAACAAAGGGTATATGACGAAGTATTGAGATTAACTTTTGTTATTGACCAAATACTTATTTTCCACCATAATTTAGCAATACATTCATAGAAAATCCTACAATGTGATTTTCTGGATTTGTTTTCCTCATTTTGTCTCTCATAGTTGAAGTGTGCCTATGATGAAAATTACAGGCCTCTCATCTTTTTAAGTGGGAGAACTTGCACAATTGGTGGCTAACTAAATACTTTTTTGCCCCACTATACCAGTCCTGCTGCAGGGTTGATGCCCTTCTACGGCCTTGTCCTTTCTACCAGTAAGGACATGGACACAAGCAAAATGCTAAACTAGACAAGAATCAGTCAGGGAGGATAAGGGGCGAGCAATTATCTGTGGCCACAACCTGAATAACAGGTGCATAATAATTCCCTTTTTGGGGGTTGTCTTGCTGTTGTCTCTTCAGTGCACTTGTCACTATCATTTGCACCAAAACAGGTGACACTGATTCACAGTCACTTATGCTTCTTAACTGGACAGGCTGACATCCCTGAAGTTTAATTGACTTGGTGTTATACTGTGATGATTACGTGTTCCCTTAATTTATTCGAGCAGTGCAATTAAGTGTGTTCCATCACATAATTTGTCTCTTCCAAATTTTAAGCTGTCTGTTTGCATTAAAAATCTCCTTTGGTGTCAAAATGAAGAACAAATATGTGTCTATGAAAGTAAAAGACATGAAGCTAAAAAATAAATCTCAATGATAAAACTTTGGACTAAGGAAAAATAGGTGAGCAGAGCAATTACAAATGACCTTTTCCTTGGTTAGACCAAGGAAAACCTTTACAGTGGATGACAGAATGCAAACCATAATGAAGAAAAAGCCCCAGAAGCTATACAAAAGATCAGGAATACTCTCCAGGAGGTTGGTGTGGATGTGACAGCCAAAACCCTTTGACAATGTTACATTTTGAGTTAAAGCCGGACCCAATCACAGACTTGAAGGAAAATAAAGGATTTAATGGTGGACAGGCCGGAAAATCAAAACAAGAAAACAGTAGAAAAGGCAGGCAGGCACGGACATAAACCGAGTAGTAAACACAATGACTGACAATGGACTAGCAGAACAGGGCAAACAAAATAGGGAGTTAATGACACAAACAAAAACCAAACCAGAACAGAACATCACAGGCAGAAAACACCGGGACAAATATTCAGGCTATACTGCAAAGTGCAAATAACCAGAATTTATAGGTTACTTTTGGCAAAAAATACATGAAAGATCCTTTTGAGTTCTGGAGAAAGATATTGTGAACTTAAATGGGGACTAAATCTGTCCTGGGACATTGAGCGAGTGCAAATAACAATCAGGAGTAGAGGTGCCCTCCAGGACTGGAATTAAATAGCTGTTATCTACGGGATACCAATCTACTGTGAAATCCAAATTCACTGGGGCAGCTGTAAAAGGTAGTAGATTTGTAAGGAAAAGTCTCCAGAGAAGTATGAAAACATGAAAAATTTGCAACATGATTTTGAAAAGTAAACTGAATGCAGCAGCCTTGAGCAATGTCATCCACCAGAGTAATATTGTTTATTTCATTGACTTGAGCAACAGTCTTTAATCATCACCCATGTCTGGTGAATTGGGTTATTCTTATTGGAAACTGTCTTTGGTTTGCGAGAGCATGATGGACTCTTTACTTAACTGGAACAATCATTTCAAAAGCAGGTGCAAAAGAAGAAATTAGAAATGAACTAAATGATTGGATTACTTTAGATAAATATGTTTGATATTGCTATAATTAATTTATCGGTCAAAGTACATACAAATAACATTTGAAGTTGTAAAATGCAATTAAAGAATAATAAAAACTATTCCAAAATATCAACATGCAGTAGAGTAAACGTCCTGCAGTAGGGTAAAAGTCAGTATCACAAAAACTCACTGCAACCTTTAAACGTACAGTTATTTACAGTATTTGAGTAAAAAATGCCTTAGGGTTTGCAGAATACCCAGTCTAATTACCAGGCTCGTAATTGCAACTTGCCTGTTTTGAGTTTTTTTATGTGTTAAACCAACTCAACCTGTATTCATTACTTTCTGTTTCCCTAATACAGAAAACAAAGGGGTATTCTAAATATAAGGGGTCTTTAAACTAGTTAACTAGGTAACATCATCTGAAAGGAAAAAAGCTTAGGGAATGCACTGGTGTTTGCCATTTTGTGACTTTCAACAGTTACATAAAAATGACATTAATACACTAGTTAGACTCAGTAGTGCCCCTGGAACATGTGGATGTTTGGGTTTTTCAGTAGGCTACCACACCCAGAAACCTATTTTGCTGTTCTAAATGTTACCTGAATACATTACTGTAAAATGGTTCAAATGATATAATGGTAGACTATTAATGTCACAAAAATGAAACATCTAATTTATTTTTAATTACAATTAGACTGTGTAAAAATTGTCTTCTAATGTTGTCTTAGTTTAAGCCATTGTGATTTGGAATACTACAAAAGCTCTTACTGATTCAATTAGTGAACTTTCAAATGCATACTAAATGTGTAATGTTATAGATATTTCACAATTACAACATCACCTAGGGAAGGCAAAGATACCATCAGCATGGATTTCCTTGTTTCACTGTGGATCTGACTGTCAGGTGCCTTCAAAGCTGAGGGAATCTGAGGAAAAAAGCTGAACTGATTATGCTTTTGCCTAAGAGGAAGGCTTTCCACTATCTTCAACTCTACAACAAAACAAAGAAGGCCAGGTTTTAATAATGAACAGGCAAATTATAACATAATGACGTTTTCCTCTGGAGGCACTAGCAAACCCTTCCATATTAAAACTGATCTGACTGAAAATAAAGCTACAGGGCCTTAATTATTTTACTCCTTACAGAAGCGTATTCAACGCCAGGGTTGTTGTTTTGATTTCCAGAAGTGGTTGGAAAGAAAATGTGTGGTCTCCCTACTATAAGTCGCACTAGATAATAGCATCTACAAATAACAAATGTTAATGGAGGCCTAACTGTGACGGTGAGGTGACGAACGGCTCCGCTTTTCCAGGTTTCCCATTACTCACGAACACATCCCGGACTTGTCATGTGTCTGTAACCATTACCCACACCAGGTCCAAATTCCCTCATTAGTATGTGTTTAAATGTTGCTTCTTTGCGCCTCTCATTCGTAGGTCATTGTTGTATGTCGCTGTGTGTCATATTAGTGGTGAGTGGCGGTTTGAGTTTAAACAGTTACTTTCGTTCAGTTTGTTTATCGTGCTTGGTAAATACAATACGACTGCCATATCTGCCTGAGCCTGGTTCCTCCTCTCCACTATACCTAACGCAATTTTGGCCCTAACGCAATATTATAATATTGAAGGTCATTCAATACTAATAAACCCTCTGTCTTGTGTTACATCCTATACCAACTGTTGATAGAAGTATTGTAAAGTGGTCATCCATGTCTTCCTGTTTCATTGGTGTGTTACTATGAGGTGCAATAGCCCTTAGTCATTTATGAACATGGGGAAATTCAGAGAAACACATATCAAGTGAGGCAAAAGGTTGTTGAAATGAAGTGAGACAAATCTTAACAATAGGCAAGGTCAGTAGATATTCTACTCTCTGTTCTTTGTCCAGCAGAGGTCATTCAGGTGCTGTCAAAATATAGGTTGAGTCAGGCAAGGCTTAGGCTAAGAATCCGCAAAGTACATTTACACATACATTTTGCTGTTACATGTCAGTGTACATTTTAAATACCAAATGTAATTACAATAGATAATTAGTTTTCTTTATCTGATAATTATTTTATAGGATCACATTATTGACTTTAGCCTGCTCACCCCTCACATACAACCCTCAACTGGACAAAATCTTGCACATTACATATTTTGTTTGGAATTGAATACAACAAAATACTCAGAAATTAGAACAAAACACAGCTCTTATTTCTTTTCTATTCCTTTTGTATACATTGTAGAATCAACGATCAACGACAAATTGTTTGTTTGTTGTGAAACTTGGCAATAAAACTTTCTGATTCTGATTTGCAACGAAAAATGCTATATATATATATATATATATATATATATATATATATATATATATATATATATTAGGGCGCATACACAATATTGTTGTAGACCTTTTAATTAAAACGTTTCCTTTATTGACATACATTATTGGATATGAGCCCAGCAGAATTGGAATAAAACAGGAACATATTATCATGTCACAAAACCATAACATCCTGAACCCTACGCAAATACCTGCAGCCACGATAATTCTCTCATAACTAGGCTAGCCAGACACAAACACACAGAATATGCAGACAAAGAGATATATAGAGTCTTATCTTGCGCTCTCTAATAATCCATACAAATAGGAACAGCGCCACAGTCCACTGTGGTTCGCGTATCCATGCGGCTCGTGGAGATTCGCAGGTGAGCGCGTAGTGAAGTAATTCCGCTACTTTCATGAACCACGGGGAGAAGGAAAGGAGGAGGACCTGGGACACAGTTGATCCATCGTGCTATGCCTTCCAGCACTCGGGGAAAAGCACGGACAGAGACACGGAGAGGACGAGGCAGCAGAGAACGAGGACACAAAGAGCGGCCACAGTAGACGGCAACGCGACATGGAGATGACAAGCCGCAACTTGTATTTAGATTCCAAAGTAGACAATTCCGATGTCTTGATCAACCGAAACGGAGGTGACAGGACGGAAATTTCTGTGCCATTGTCCCATCCAGGGAAGCGCACAACTCAAATCGAGGGAGACAATCTTCATAGATTGCGAGACAGAAAGTTTTTATTGGAGGACAAAAAGCGCCTGTGCGCGTGGGCTCTGGGCACCGCGCTGCTTGGGATTCTGCTAATGATACTGCACGCCGAGCTGTGCCCGTTCATTTACCAACCGGTAGGTCATTGTTGTCATTAGACTGTACAATTCACTTTAAATCAACAAGACTTAACGTGATTGTTTGATATTTTTTATTATATAATGTAAAATGTGAAATAAACAGTTGACTAATGTTTACAAATTAATTGAAACAATAGAATAAGCAAAGCAATGTTGAATAAATACCCCCCACACACACCTTAGATAAGCCTAAATTAGTTAATGAGTCAAATGTGACTAAACAGTCACAATTATTGACATTCATTATTCTGTCAAATAATAGGGATTTGCATGAATGTGTCATGAAATGAATTACCATCCTTCTGTTCTTCTTACATTAAACTTGTTTAAGTGTTGAATTTCAAGCATAGAAAAGGGTAGTGATATTGTTTAAGTGTTGATATTCAAGCATAGATTAAGAATGGTAGATATTGCAAGATGGCTAACTGTAACAAATCAGACATTTAGTGTTTTACTGTATTTTTTTAAAGATAATATGTAGATAAAACAATTATGCATAAACATTACTGTTAAATGTTTGGTGTCAGTTAGAAATGACCATGTTTTTGAAAGAAAAGCATTTGATGTCCTCAAATAACATTAAATGTATCGGAAGTATATTGTAGACACGTTCAATTTGTAAATGACTTTTGTAGCTGGAAACTGCTGCTTTTCAATTGAATATATACATAGGCATAAAGAGGCCCATTATCAGCAAACATTACTTCTGCCAATGGCACATAGTGTTTGCTAATCCAAGTTAATCATTTGAATGGCTAATTGATTTTTAGAAAACCCTTTTGCTATTATGTTAGCACTGCCAAAAACTGTTGTTCTGATTAAAGAAGCAATAAAACGTGGCCTTTAGACTAGTCAAATATCTTCAGCATCAGCGTTAAGGGGTTAAATTGCAGGCTCAAACTTCCAAAATTTGCCAGTCTGTTTTTGTTTTGAGAAATGAAGGCCATTCCCTGCAAGAAATTGCCAAGAGACTGAAGATCTTCTGCAACAATGTGTAGTATTCTCTTCACAGAACAGCACAAAATGTCTCTAACCAGTATAGAAAGTGGAGTGGGAGGTTTCTGGAATTAAATAGTATCTGGAAAACCACCAGTCTCAATGTCAACAGTGAAGAGGCATATCCGGGATGTTGGCTTTCTAAGCAGTGTTACAAAGAAAAAGCCATATCTCAGACTGGCTAATAAAATGAAATGGGCAACAGAAAACAGACACTTGAGAGCGTAAGATTGGAAAAAAAGTGATATGGTCAGATGAATTTAAGTGGAACATTTGTGAGGCACAGACCAAAGGAAAATATACTGGAGTGCTTGACTCTATCTGGAGGCAATGTGATGGTCTGGGGGTACTTTGATGGTGGTGAAGCAGGATATATGCACAGATTAATAGATATTAAAGAAGGACAGCAATCACTCAATTTGGCAATGCCATGACATACAGTGCTGGAGCCAATTTCCTCCTACAACAGGACAATGACCCAATGCACAGCTCCAAATTATGCAAGAACTATTTAAGGTAGAAGCAGTCAGCTGGTATTCCGTGTATAATGGAGTGGCCAGCACATTCACCAAATCTCAACCCTAGTGAGCTGTTGTGGGAACAGCTTGACAGTATGGTATGTAAGAAGTGTCCAACAAGCCAATCCTTTGTGGGAGGTGCTTCAGGAAACATGGGGGTGAAATCTCTTCAGATTTCCTCAACAAATTGACCACTAGAATGCTAAAGGTGTGCAAGGCTGTAATTGCTGCAAGTAGGGGGTTCTTTGACAAAAGCAAAGTTTGAAGAATTATCATTTAAATAAAAATCATTATTTCTGACCGTGCCTATATTTCCTATTCATTTCGTTATATTTCCTATTCAAAAATTTTCATGAATAACTTCAAGGCCTTATGTGTATAAATTTAACAGTGTATTAGACAGCAACTACTGCTAGACAGCACCCAGATCGACACTACCACATTCTACTCAAGAACCACACTTAACACAGGTAAATATTTTAACAATACAGTTGGAGATGACTGTCTTCGACAATCCATCAAGCCCCCAAACTACTTGAATATAGCTTCCTTGACCTACAGTCCCCTCCAAAATATTGGAACGGCAAGGCAAATTCCTTTTTTTTTGATGGTCACTGAAGACATTTGGGGATTATGATCAAAAGATGAGTATGAGACAAGAGTTCAGAATTTCAGCTTTCATTTCCTGGTATTCACATCTAGATGTGTTAAACAACTCAGGACATACGACCCTTTGTTTGAACCATCCCATTTTTCAAGTGAGCAAAATTATTGGAACATGTCACTGACAGATGTTTCTTGTTGCCCAGGTGTTGCTTTTTAGGTTGATTGTTCAAACATTAAATAGCTCTGCATGACAAGTCTAAGTTTCCATCCTTGGTTTAAACCTATACAGACTGCATTTCTTGAGGATTAACCAACATGAAGACCAGAGGACTGTCTATTGGAGAAAAGCAAGCCATTGTCAAGCTGAGAAAAGAAAGAAAATCGACCAGACCCATTGGACAAACATTGGGTATAGCAAGCACAACAAAACATCAGTAAGTGACATCAGCGACGACCTCCACAATCCACTGTTCGAAGAAGATTCAGAGAGCAGAAATATAGAGGCCACACCACAAGATGCAAACCACTCATCAGCAGTAACAACCGGAAGGCCAGATTGAAATTTGCAAAGAAGTGCAGAGACGAGCCGCAAAAGTTCTGGAACACAATCTTATGGACTGATGAGACCAAGATTAATCTCTACCAAAGTGATGGAAAG
This sequence comes from Esox niger, assembly GCA_016801105.1. Classification (NCBI taxonomy): domain Eukaryota; kingdom Metazoa; phylum Chordata; class Actinopteri; order Esociformes; family Esocidae; genus Esox; species Esox niger. Next base: position 18,991 of record JACXGJ010002679.1, on the reverse strand, counting down.
GCCAAAGTGTGAAGAAAGAAAGGAACTGCTTATGATCCAAAGCATACAAGTAAATTTGTGAAGCATGGTGGAGGTAATGTCATGCCTTGGGCGTGCATGGCTGCTTCTGGAACAGGCTCATTAATAGTTAGTGAGAAATGCATGATGATTGTAGCAGCAGAATGAATTCAGAAGTGTACATTTACGGAGAAATGCAGTGAAACTAATCGGGAGGTAGTTTATCATGCAGCAGTACAATGACCCAAAGCACACTGCCAACAAAAAAAAGGACTTCATCAGGGGAAAAAAGTGGAAGGTTTTAGACTGGCCAAGTCAATCACCTGACCTAAAAACCCAATAGAGCATGCATTTCACCTCCTTAATTCCGAAACAAACAAGAACTGAAAGAAGCTGTGGTGAAAGCCTGGAATAGCTTCACAAATGAAGAATGCAACAGTTTGGTGATGTTGATGGGTTGCAGTCTTGAGGCAGATATTGCAAGCAAGGGTTATGCCTCCAAATATTCAATGTTATTTACTTTTGGAAGGGACTGTATTTCCCTATTCCCTATTCCCATCAGTAAATGGATTTCCATGTTTAGCAATTCACAACTTTATAGCTCCCCTCTGTAGTTTCCCTCTTTAGCTTGGTTTTTAAAACAAATCTATATTATTTTGTCCATGTATCAATAAATTAGCTAACATTTTCTATGCTGATACCATTTTGTCACTTTGTCACTTAAATTTATTAAAAAATGGCTTGCTAACTGCCAGCAATGTAAAAAGCTGATCAGCACAGTTTAGTTTTGAATTCATGGAGAGTTTGTATAAAGCAGAGAGGGAGCAAGCTGGTTGAGAGGAACCAATTTCTGCAGCATCATCAATGCTCATCTCAATCAAGATTGAAATGTCATCGGAAATAACATTTTGTAGTGAAAAACAATGCAATTTCATTTGAAAATAATTACAAATAAAACAAACATAACATAATTCAAAATGTTAAACTTAACAAGCGAAGCGACAATAATAAAATCATGATATTGTATCGTAATTACTGTCATTTATTTTTTATGCAAGACCTTGGCATGCCAAGGGCAAACCCCTTGTGTGCCACTTTTGGCACAAATGCCTGAGGTTTCTGATTCCTGAATCATGTGTGCGATAATATCAACTTGAAATGTGGGACTTTTTCAATAATGTTTGCTTGGGTAAATACATTAATGCACAACCATGACCATGCCTTAAAATTTTGCCTGAAAAATTATTAATAATTATTTGATTTCATAGTTTTTTCAGTTTTGAATTCATAAAAAATAGATGCATTTAAAACATCCAAGTACCATGCCCCTAGGGTTAGTGCAATAGTACCTCACCTGGGTCGAGCAAGTGGATACATATCTGCATGAAGAGCTTAATACACTTTCAGTATACTGTCACTCAACAGGTTGGAGTCACACTTACGCGTTTTTTTTATCTGAAGGAATTAGACAGCACCCAGATCGACAGCTATATCAATGTCATTGTCAGAAAACTATTTTTGTTAAATTCTTCAGTTGGTGTAGACCAATCAAATCCTAAACTGCGGTAGGATTTGATTGGTCATACTTTTTCAATGATTTCGTTCATAAGTACATTTTCTATGTAGTATTGATAAATGAGTACTTTGCCAAATGTCATTAAAACTTTGATGAGTCAGATGCAAAATATGTTTGCCTCTTAAACTCAGTTGTGACTGCCAAGGCTGATCTGACACTCTGCGTCACTGACTCCATTACATGTGAGCTGCTGCAGCATGTGTTTGAATACAACTTCCTTCTCTTACAGAAAATACTCTTATCTTTTGCTACTTTCCTGTTGAATACAGCATAAAATGCCAGAGGAAACAAATTTCTCTCATATTTGATTGTTAGAAATGATAAAATGTTTTTGCACATGTTCACTAAAAGGGCCAATGATTCAGGAGGGTAAAGAATGTGATGATCCATACTGTGACACATTTTAAAATAGAGGTGGTTCCATTCTTACAGTTTTGATTATTGGGTTAGTGAATCATTTTATTGCAGGTCACCATATCCTGTTCATTTTATTGTTACTTTACTTTTGGGCACTCCTTTGAAGGCCAGCTGGTATATGAGCGTCTTGTTAATTAAACAATAAAAGTGCAGGGTGTGCTATAATACAATAGTATGTATTCTGATATTTGTTAGAAAACAACACAACTGGACAGTTAAAATCGAAGAGCTGGACTTGCTTTATTCCATTTTGCAACATGCAGTATATATTGTAGTTTATTTATTAATTAATTGTTGATTTTGGGTTGAAAATGTCTAGGTAAACTATTTCACCTGATGTTGGATACAAAAAAAATTTAGTCATATTTAAATTTCCCCCCCAAAAAAGGGAAATTAATATACTGTACGTTACCCATTTACCCCGCCCTTTATACAAGCAGGGCATGTAATAGGTTGGCCAACTGGTACAGCTGGTGTACAGCCTACAGTTGATCAGGCCGAAAAATCCCCTTGCTTCCATATATAATACATTGTGTGAAATTGATACTATTAAGTTGTAGGCTATGTCATTATTAAACAGTTAATGCTCTATTGACCTATGATGTGGCAGTGCTTGCTAAAAGCTTATTGTAATGAAAGAAAGTGTAAAGCCTTGAGACAATCAGAGAGCCTGCAGCACTGCCTCGCCTGACATTTTTCCAGTAGCACTGAATTTTGCAACAGTCACATTGAAATAGAGGAACTGAAACAGAGGCTTTTATTTTGGGTAAAATTTACATTCTTACAGTGACGGAGCCCAAATGTTCAGTGCTGTTTGAAAGTATTCAGACCACTTCACTTTTCCATATATTGTTGTGTTATAGACTTAATTTATAACAGATTAAATATATATTGTCCATATCAGGGTGTCCAAAAGTTGGAAACGTCATTTAATTCTGCACTATTTTAGCTTGATAAAAACTATATACACACAATACCACATAGAGATGAATTGAAAACACATTTTCAGAAATGTGTGCCACTTCATTGTAAATGATTAACTGAAATTTATCTTGTGCATTTTGTAATTATACTCCAAATTGAGCCACACATGCATCCTGTGTTCTGTGATAATTCTTGACATATCTCTGGAACTAGACTGGATTCCATCTGTAGCAAATTCAATTAATTGGACAGGATTTAGAAAGGCAAACACCTGTCTATATAAGGTCCCACACTTTGTAAGTCAAGGCAAAAACAAGCCATGAATTATATTTCACCTCTGAGATGGCATTGTATGAAGGAATAGATCTGGGGTAGATTATAAGGCATTGTATGTTCCCAGGTGTACAATAGGTTCCATCATTGTAAAAGGATGGAATCACCAATCTTCTTAGATATTTCCTTCTTGACAAACTAACCAGCCTTGGTCAGGGTGGTGACCAACAATCCAAAGGCCAACAGTGCCTCAGAGTTTTTCTACAGGTTCAGTAAAACCTGTCACGACAGCCAATGCTGCAGCCCTCCATCAATCAGGCCTCCATCAATCAGGCCTCCATCAACCAGCCCTCCACCAATCAGCCCTCCACCAATCAGCCCTCCACCAATCAGCCCTCCATCAATTAAGCCTCCATCAATCAAACCTCCATCAAACAGGCCTCCATCAATCAGGCCTCCATCCATCAGCCCTTCATCAACCAGGCCTCCATCAATCAACTTGAAATAGATTCATGATAGATAATCTTGTGATTGGAGGACACCATTCCAACCTGTGCTGTTTAAGCACTAACTCACAAATAACTAGGCTTTGTCTTGTATCCGGCATAACTAGCTAGCCTAATAAATGTCTTTATGTGTATAATGATCAAACTAGGAATCTTTCCGCCTCGATCTGAAAGAAATGACTAGCTACTGACAGGCTTTACATAAGTAAAATTGAAAAAGGCAGTGGCATTCCATGATTTTTGTGTAAAACTGAATCAAACAAATGTAATGAAAGGAAGTACCTTTGGGCAGTCAGTGCAAATTACCTTTGTGATTTGTGATGTGTTACATTCTGAATAAAATAATGCCCATTAGAATAAACCACATTGCAAATTCAACAAAAAAGAAAATGCATCATGAATTTTTCCAGTTAAATCCAAATGAGGCTGACAGACCGGGAAACTTTCATCACTGCATTGTCTTTGCCAGGCCTGCACTGTTGTCCCTGTATTGTCATCGCCAGGCCTGCATTGTTGTCATTGTCCCTGTATCATCGTCCCTGCATTGTCATCCCTGTATTGTCATTATATTTGATGTAATTAAATGTTTTCTTAGAGTAGTCCATATCATGGTAAAGGGGAAAGAGAGAATATTGTATTGTATTTAGCAGCAGTTGAATGCCAATAATGCAGTCTTTGCATTTCAAAATGTCTATTTTGAATATTTTATTAGTTTTTTCAAATGAGGTTCACGAATTGATAGTTAAGTTTGAAATATTGATACCCAAGCTAGAATGAAACTTTATTGTTGGGAAAGCCAACATTCTATATGGCTAGCCAATAAAAAATTATACACAACAGACTGTTGCTAATGATAGTCAGAATGTCTGTATTTGTAAATGTATAACCAATTCCACAAAGTCCAGTGTTAGCTATAGGTGGATCCTATTACGTAGCAATCAAACTATTGCTGCTAGTTGTCATGTAGTCAGTTAGCCATCTTAGGGACAAGCATGTGTTTTTGCGCAGTTACTAGCCTAATATGAGTGTAGTAACACTTGCCCACTAAAAACATTGTAATAGCATATATTTCCTTATCCAAAGTCCCAATGTCTTGCCATCCACTGAATTAGTGCCATGTCTTTAGCAATGATTTCAAAATTGCAGCTGTGATATGTTCAGTAGATATTTCCAGTTGCTAGCAACTTGCTATTACTACATACAGAACCCAGTTCCTCTTTGACTTGCATACTGTCCTCTTAGTCCTGTTTAAATGTAGAATATTTTGGAAGTGTTGGCAAAACCTTTTTTTTTAATCAAAACTCAAACTGTACAATGCAATGCCAGCCGTACACAAGGTTGATGGCCCATTTGTAATTAGTAAAAAGAAAATATATACATATAACTAAATTAACAGATTATGTTAAAAAAAATCCTAGAAGGGTGGCAAATATTTGGGTATATTCATATTCTGTTCTAAACAAGCTGTTCAGTAATCTACTAGTTTGCCAGCAGAAGCTCTGTGTACACCCAGCTTCACACCCTGGTGTATCAAGGAGATCATATGGATCGCATAACTGTTTCACATCCCCACATGTTAATAGACAACTTTGGTTCACTGAAATGAACATACTGTACTTTGCACCAGGTAGTTTAAATAACCGTATGACAGTCACTGCCACAGAAAGGCTTATTCTTTGAGAAGAAATAGGGAAAAAGCAGCTAGGATAAACCTTACATCTGCATCCAGAAATCTCCAGCATCAAATAACAGACAACCGAGGGAAGACATAATATACTGGCAAATTATCATTGAACTGGTATCAAAAAGAATGGCTATGTGGCTCACCCGAACTCAGTGGACAAAATCAGACATAAATCCAAAGATATTTTCCAGAGTTGCCTTTTTTAACTTCTCTGATGAAGCGCACACAACCTAGCCATATGTTAGCAAATATAATCAAATAGCCTTCTTTAAGCAAATAGCAAAAATGTGACTACAATGATGGTGTCATCAGATATGCTGATTTTAATCAGCATATCTTCTTCAAAGCAAATTTAGAGGACCTAACAAAACCCAAGTATCAGATAACCCCATAGTGTTTAGCGGACTTGTTGGTTTTTAGCATCTGGATAGTACAATGAGTGTCCACTAAGGAAATGCACATCCAAAATGTGCTTCTGGACTGTAGTTCCTTACTTCAATGCAGCTTTTGGTCCTTTGCTTTGACCAACCCCACATTAAGCACTGTCATTGCTTCTGATATGTTCAAAAATCACTGACCTAACCATTTCCCTGATTAAAAGAACAGTTCAACAAGCATGACTTGTGCAGCAGCACAATAGCAGAACTCACACCTGGGATTTGAACTTAGCGAACCTTTGATAATGAGGCTATTTCCAGGCGCACAACTTGGTACTGCCGTCTCTTCACATTAACATACAGATCAGGGTGGATAACAGCTCCGGGCCACACAATCAAGCCATTATTAACTTTGTCCCATGGTCGTTCTACAGTAAGCGTGTCAGTTCAGTGGAACAGGCTCTCTCTTAACAGATCCCACATGATGCGACCCAATGTGAGCTCCTAAAGCTTAATAACGTACTGGTGATTCCTGCCCTGGTGGAACCAGCCTGACCTCTGCACTCACCATTGTTTCAATTCATACCTTGCCTCTATGGTTACAAACTTTTACTTAGGAAGTGAAAACAATTTGAGGGAAACAATCAGTGAGCCTGGATATAAATGCCTGCACGTCAAGTGGAGGGAGATCCAATCTGCAATCCCTTCTTAAAGGCAGCTACACTTAGATGAGCTATCGATAGCCACTGTCCAGGTGACCTCCATGTGATTAGTTCATGTAATGACCCCCAGTGAAGTGAAGTGAGAACAGTTTTTCACCATGTTAGACCAAGCTGATTACGGTATTTTTCTGTCTTGTTTGATTAATTTGAGAAAATAGTGATTTACAACTAAGTGGCGTGTGCAGCTGGTTCTGGAACATAAAGCTCCATCGGCAGATGGAGACTATCTGGCAATTACCCAGATGTTTCCATTACATTTTCTTATACATTATCTTGATGTTGAAACCACTCAAATTACTAATTATGGAAAAGCATGAGTTGTATCAAAACTTTGTAGAAAACATAGGCTACATGATGAGTGAGATAATTAGATGCTCAAAATAGCTAGCTGTCTGGCATACCCTCTCTGCATGACAGTGTATTTAAGCATACCATTTTCTTGGAAACCAGGTTATGCTGGATGAGGAGAATAAGCTATTTGTGGTACTTTTTCCACATTGTATTGTTTCCCCTCACAGCTAGTGTTTCTCTAGTTGCCCACGGTCATTTTGTATCTTTCCACATAATTTGGAGTTTCATTAGAGACTGAATAATGCAAGAGGTTCACCTCTGTTTAAGGGGGGCTTGGTTGATTGTCAAGGATACAGTATTTGGGGCGACTTAGTGGACAGTGTTTTCCCAAGCAGTTATACACTGGGTTTGAATATATGCCAAGCGGATGCGTTTCTGTGGGACGGCAGCTACAACGTCAACATTGTTACTGTAAAACAATAAAAATAAAGCTAGGATTATTGAACTAATGAAGAATGTTGGACCTAAAATGTGTTTGGGTATGCCACAGGCATGAACAACGTACAAGGTCATTGTTGCAAATTAACTAGGCTTATCGAGAGCAGGGTTTTCTTTCGATTAATAATGAATCCAGAAATGATGATGAATGCTTCAGAGTCTTGGTTAGACCACTCCTAGCATGTATCCAAAGGCCAACACGGATGGGTGCTGGCTCGCCATATTGGTCTTGGGTGGCCTTTTTGATGATAGCACATTCTCTGCCTGTCCAAGGCCTGGATAAACAACCTGTATTACAGTTAGGCCTATTACAAATGAGGTAATTTCAAAAGGGCTTGAAATTATATTATGTTTCCAAAGGGGAAACATTATAAAACAAATGTAGCCTAAACACTCGGAGTAAGCAACATGATGCATAATATAGTCAAATTAATGTTACGCTTATGTGGAGCTTTGGGGTAAAATTAGATTGAAATTGTGGAAAACAATCGATGTTGCCAACGTAGCCCACGTCACACCATACCACCTCTCTGCATTGCAGTTTCCCAAATGTTGTCTGAAAATGTGCGATCTTAGACTGTAAACTCCAACCACCCATCATTAATACATTAACTCCCTGTTAAAACTTCCATCCAGGTTAAATCAGTTGCACGCGTGGATGCCATGGCAATAAACCGCACACCTTGTGTGAAGTCAAAGTAGGCTGCACTCTATTCTGATCTGTTTTTGGATCATTCAGATCAACTCTGAAAAAGATCAAGAATTGGTCTAGCTGTCTGCTGCCTAACAGGGTGATTTATAAAGACACATACGTAAGCTTTTAACTTATCAGATATGTTGAAGTATACATGTTTTAATGTACAGAAGCTACATTCAGATCCTTTTTTTTCATGACTTGTAACATTTTGACCATTCCAGTGTAAATCTAATTATACTGATGAGGTAAGCCTCTTGCAACATGTCACCTCTGCCGTAGTCTGCATTCACACTGGCAGGGAATTTCAGGGCCTTATTCTCTAGAAGACATTTCATACGAAAAATATGTATTTATTGGATCAAGTCATTAGTAGAAAGAAATCAGAATTAGGATACCTATCACGACTGGCTCTCCACCTGTCCCGCGCAGGCGTTCCACCTCACCGGCTTTCTAGCTGTCATCAACCGAACGCACCCTTCCTATCCCCTGCACCTGCTCCTCATTGCATGTTTGCCCAGCCAGACCCCATCAGTTCATCACCGACTATATACATTTCACCCACATTGTTCAGTCCCTTGTCAGATCTTATCGACTGTTATGTAGCGCTCCCACACAATTCTTGACCTATGTTTACTCTGTTTTGTCCATAGTTGAGTCAAGTCTGTCGTATTCTGCCCGCTCTTTTCAATCACTAAAACTCATCCACCTCCATCTGCATCCGTTGCCCTCTCCTCTGTACATTACAATTCCTCATGCTAATAAATCTTTTTTTCATCCATCAGTTCAGAGGATTTTTCTCATTTGTTTTACTTAAAGTCAATACTTTGAATTTGTTTGGAGTGTCCAGCGGAGGTTAAAGGTCAGAGCATTCTACATAAACACAACTAAAAGTAAATGAAGCAAAACAGAAGCCATGTTAACAATACTTGAAATCTCCCCTTGTGTCTAACTTCTTTGTCCCACTCTTTCCCTTAGGGCTCCAGCTATGCCTTCATCATCAACTGCTCCATTAGCATGTCCACCGGCTGTCTATTGATTCTCATCATAGCCTTCCATTACAAGGATGTCAGGGTGAGTGTGTGTTCTCTGAGCTTTGATCCCATTACTGACTGGTCAGGGAGGCTGTCTATCACAGGAGGGACATAGGATTGAAGACTGGGGCTGAATTTAATCAAGTTTTCACAGACTTTTCTGATCTCTATAAGGGTTAATTTGATATTCAATATTCATTTGGCATTGTATTTTCTCTTATGTTACAAACAAACTGGTTTGTTTGTTGGATAGTCACAATTTGTTCAGTTTGCCTTGAGGATATCTTGATTACACACACAGAATATCAGCAGGACTTCCTTGAATTCACTTACAGATAATAAGTAATCATGAAGTGGCTTACACAGTGACTGCATTGGTGGTCCTTCTTTCATTCTAGCTCTGTAAAACATTGTGAATGCACTCCCAGGACTTTGGAAGAGTTACTGTCTTTTAGGATGTTAAGACACAATCCTTCCTAGTCCTTTACTACTCTCCCTACCACCATGCACTATAAAAAATGAGCAAGGTGCCTTCTAATACCCTGCAAATAATGCTTCCTCAACAGTAAGATGGTTTTAAATGAGGCAAAAACATTTGCCAGTACAGTGGGGACTGAAAACTAGGTTCATAGTCTTATATAGACACAAGACAAATCTGAACAAGCCTGATATTTTTTCCTTCTTCATAATATTAGGCGTGTTCAGATTTGTTTGTAATTGATTTAGACTATGTGCTTGGTGTTCAGAATTTTTTGTGACACCTAAAACATACTTCCTGATCATTCAACATATTTTGGGTTGATTTCAGTGTTTGAATGGCTAGCTGAGAGAAGGGGAGCTCTAAACAAGTACTCTAAAGAGATAAGGGAATTTAGGTTTGGTGTGGAGGCAAAGCTTATCAGTTAGTGAAAACACAGCATGCTGGCAGTGCAACCTGATTTTAAACCAACTTCATAAAAAATAAATTTAAAATATCAGCTAATTGATTTAGAACTTCAAATTACAAATACTATTATGTAAGTTGCGACATTTTACATATTCCCCTAGAAAAGATTATTACATCATTACAGGACAGAAGCGCTGAAATGAAGAAAAATGAAGAAGAGGAAATGAGTTGAGAAAAAGCAACACATCAATGCAACACATCTTCCCAATATCATCACATGATCCCCCTCTCCTTATATTAAGGAAAGCCTAATAGTTATCTGCTGACTTGGCAGCAGTTTCTTAACTTTTTCTTAATTTTCTTAACATCCAAGCTAACAGTTGTAGGGTGTGAGAACATTTTAGCTCTTGACATAGCCAATTTTGGCATTGTAGGGTTAGTAGAACATTCATGTACCAGCAGATTTGCTGATTGAGTCAGACTGATAGAAAAAATGTCTCTACCACAAACACACAAAGAACAATTTATAACAAAACATGATGATGTCTAGGTGTTTCAAAGGCATGATAATTGAATATTTTGCTGAGATCCCACAGATTATTTTTTTTATAGAATAGCAAGCTAGATTACATAATAAATTCAATATCGATTGTAACCAGAACTCAGTGAACTGACTGTACCAAATACTTGACTTGACTCAGCTGTGTGATAGTGATATGCATAATTAATTTGTGTACTAGCTGACTGTGCTGAGTAACAAGATGTGGTTTGGCGGGGCTTCGTGTTTGGCCCAGGAACAAGGAGCTGTAGGAGAGAGAAATATATTACCATTCAAAAGATTGTGGGCACTTAGAAATGTCCTTGTTTTTTAAAGATTTTTTGCCAATTAAAATAACATCCAAATGATCAGAAACACAGAGTAGACAATGTTGTAAATGACTGTTGTAGCTGGAAATTACTTTTAATAGAATTTCTGCATAAAAGTACATAGGCCCATGAGTTCCAATGGCACCTTATGTTTGCTAATCCAAGTTTTTCATTTTAAAAGGCTAATTGATCTATTGAAAACATGTTTAAATTATTGTAGCACAGCTGAGAACTGTTGAGTATCTGGAGCATCATTAATTGTGGGTTGAATTACAGGCACAAAATGAGACAAAAAGCTTCTAATCTTGTTCTGAGAAATTAAGATTATTCCATAAGGGATATTACCAAGAAACTAAGGATCTCATACAACGCTATATACTACTCACTTCACATAATTGCGCAAACTGGCTCTATCCAGAATAGAAAGAGGAGTGAGAGGCCCCGGTGCACAAATGAACAAGAGGACAAATGCATTACAGTGCCTAGATTAAAAAACAGACACCTCACAGGTCCACAACTAGCAGCTTCATTAAATAGTACCCTCAGTCAGTGAAGAGGCTAATCCAGGATGCTGGCCTTGTAAGCAGTTCCAAAGAATAAGACATATCTAAACAAATCAAAGTTTGAGTTGTTCAGATGTGGTGCTTTGGTGGTGGTAAAGTGGAGGATTTGTACGAGGTAAAAGAGATCTTGAAGAAGGAAAGCTATCACTCCATTTTGCGACATCATGCCATACACCATACCCTGTGAATGGCACTTGGCCTGAGCCAATTTCCTCCTACAACAGGACAAAGCACAGCTCCAACCTATGCAATAACTATTTATGGAAGAAGCAGTCAGCTGGTATTCTGTCTATAATGGAGTGGCCAGCACATTCACCGAATCTCACCCCTATTGAGCTGTTGTGGGAACAGCTTGACCATATGGTATGTAAGAAGTATCCATCAAGCCAATCCAACAATGGGCGGTGCTTCAGGAAACATGGAGTGAAATCTCTTCAGATTTCCTCAACAAATGGACAACTAGAATGCCAAAGATCTGCAAGGCTGTAATGGTGGAGTCTTTGACAAAAGCAAAGTTTGAAGGACAATTATTATTTCAATAAAAAAAAACGATTGATTTTTTATGTATTTTCTATTTACCTTCATTGCACATTTAGAATTGCCATTTGTGCTGCATTTGGCTTACAAGTGGATCTACAAAGTTCACTTCTAACATGCACTACACTACACATACAATTTCCTGCCCTCTTCTATTTGCACTTCTGGTTACATGCTAATTGCATTTTGTTGTACTGTACATGTTCAATGACCATAAAGTTTAATCTAATCTAATCTCATGTATGTTTTCATGGAAAACAAGGACAAGGACATTTCTAAGTCACCCCAAACTTGTGAACGTTACCTATTAGATGCTATGTAAAGAAGAGTGTTGGGGTAATACATTGTTACTCAGCGTGTTTGTTTTTATGCCTTTTTTTAGTGCTCCCAAGATTAAATTCCAGGTAGGATATTAAAGAAATAGGTGTGGCAATTTCAAGGGAAGTGGCTGAAGTCCTGTTTCTCCATTATAAATTAACAAGAAGCTGTTTTCTGATTTGCATATCACAGTTAAATGTCATGAGTAAATAGTGTTAGAAATCAGCCATGTCGTATAGTGGTAATATTGTAGTTGTTAATGCTCAGATCCTACAATAGACACCCGAAAGCAACATAAGTCGTATGTTGAGGTAGCATGTTCATTAGTCATTGTTAACCTGGGGTCGAAAATATTTGATTCTATCTCGTGCCAACTCCCACATTCTTGAGTTTTGCTGGCTTTGTATCTACTTGGGTGTGTCTTTATTTGCCTTGGCCTGTCTCAAACAAAAATAAATGAATCATGTCCCTGTCACTCCTATTTTTAACTGATACTTTAGTTAATCTGTATTTCCTTAATGCCTCATCAAATTAACCGGCCTCTATTGACAAGCTTTTCTTTCCTGTCCCTCCCATGTAATCACTTTCTTTCTGTGGCTCAATTTTCTTTGTCTTCTACTTCTCCACTCCCACCTGCTCTCCCTCATCCCGATCTTTCCCCTGCATCTCCCCTCTCCCCTCCTTCTCCAGCTTTTCATCATCGACCACAACCAGGTGGACTGGCGCATCGCCATGACGAGCCCCAGAGTGCTGGGCGTCTCCCTGGAGCTGTTGGTCTGTGCCATCCACCCCGTGGGCACCTACTGGGAAGTGGGCAGCCCAGCGCCTCTGGCCAGGGAGGGTGTGAAGGTCAACTCCTCCAACTCGCCTCCGCTGTGTGTGTCTTCCCGTTACGGAGAGGCACTAATGGACACGGAGCTGCTGCTGTCGGCACTGATGTTCCTCAGGCTGTACCTAGTCCACAGGGCAATCCTGTTGCACAGCAAAGTGCTGCTCAGTGCCTCCTACAGAAGTATCGGGTCCCTGAACAACATCAACTTCACGTTCCGCTTTGTGCTCAAGGTGCTGATGAACAAGTACCCGGGCCGCACGCTGACTGTGTTCATCTTCCTCTTCTGGCTCATCTCCTCCTGGATGCTCACGCTGTGTGAGAGGTAGCGGGATGCAAATACTCTCTCTCTCTCACACACAAACACACAAACAGAAACACACACACTTTTGAGATTTGAGATTTACATGCACTGATGGATGTCTGTGTGACAGAAGAGGAAATGTTGACGCGCCGTGATAGTTGGTATACTTTCCAGAAGAAAAGTTAGCCAATGATCTAAATTCCACACATTGCTATGACCAGCAGAGAAATACAGACAGACACACACACACACACACACCAGTGGGTCTACCACCCCATAACTTACTCCACAGTTAATAATAAATGGACTAGGGCATATAGTTGCTCCAATATATACGTACCATGCCCAGGGCCCTAAAGTCTGCTTGTTGTTAAGGTTAGGTCATTTGTTTGGGCTGAAGCTACAATGGGATGATATTCTTAGATGATTATCAATTAAACTGCATGTGAATCAAAATTTGATTTTCTATGCTGATGATGAACAGTTTGTAGGACTTCTGATTTGCAAAAAACAGGGGTAACATATTATAATGTATAGTACTGTCATTCCATTTAGACTATAGAACACTTTTAAATAGAACTATAGAACACACATATTAAAATGGTTAAAAGGACACTCAAAAAAATATTTTCAAAGTCTCCTGTGGCTGTTCCACTTTTTTCTAGATAGTTACCCTTTCATGTTCACTTTTCTCAAATTATAACAGATATCCGACCACCTATTTCTAAGGCTCTTTAACCTTCTGAATAGATCATTTCACTTCCATGTTCTTTTTCATCAAATCGAAACAAATATTGCCTAACCAGACACACAGCCACCATAGATTTAGATCGGGGAGGGTCCACTTTTTTTTAGCTCGGGGGCCATTTGTTTATCATAAATGATTTGCAGGCCAGAAAATAGCAAACATTTTAACCTTTATACAATAATGTCAAAATAATTTCTATTCCAATATATTAGAATGGGCTGGTAATTTTTTTTTAAATCCCCTCAAAACTGTTTTATCACCTACCATGTGCCGGTTGGAATTGCCTTGCGGGACAGATTTGGCCCGAAGACCTTAGTTTGCCACCCCCAATTTAGATAAATCACAGTGTAACCCAGATAAAGAATTTCACACATAGGTTTACCTAGCCAAGGTATCTCTGATCTTGAGTGACACACAGATTCACTTGGACATCCACTAATCTACTGTATGAACTCTATGAATATCTTAATGTAAGAAGATACGTACAGCCAGCTGAGAAATTAAAGATAAAACCTGACCTAATCAGTGGAGGAACATACTGAATGCAGATGCTTCCATATAGGTGTAATGCATGTTATAATGAAGAAATTAACATCCTATCATATTCTGTGGCGGGTACAACAATGCTGAGCAGGTCTGGTTGACCTGAAATGTTGATGAAGATCACAAGAGGAAAGGATCTAAGTCACTTTAATAGAGGGTTCATTATAGGGACGCAGACGACAGAAAGATTGCTCAATGTGCAAGTGAATTAATAAGAACAGTGATTCATGTTACATCTGCATTAAGATTAATGGAAAAGAAGTACGTAAATAAGGTTGTAAATTGTGTTGGAAAGCGCCCATTCGATGACCCTGATGCTCTTGCATTACTGCAATATGTAAAGAAAAACAGATGAGCAACTCTCCCAGGTGACTGGGAAAGTCAGTGCGCGAGGTGGTCAAACGAGTCGTCCTATATGGTCAGAAGAGTCGTCCGTCACCATATTCTCAGCAGGTGACTGGGAAAGTCAGTGCGCGAGGTGGTCAAACGAGTCCTCCTATATGGTCAGATGAGTCGTCCGTCACCATATTCTCAGCAGGTGACTGGGAAAGTCAGTGCACGACGTGGTCAAACGAGTCCTCCTATATGGTCAGATGAGTCGTCCGTCACCATATTCTCAGCAGGTGACTGGGAAAGTCAGTGCACGACGTGGTCAAACGAGTCCTCCTATATGGTCAGATGAGTCGTCCGTCACCATATTCTCAGCAGGTGACTGAGCACATGTGCGGCATACAGCAAGACAATGGCTCAGGCCGGAATGTAACACTGATTGGGCCCTGAGCGTGGGACAAGTTTTCCGGGCATGGTTTGGGTCTACTTGTCCCCTTAGTGGGAAAGGTCACTAAAATCATTACAAAAAGACTTTCTGAGTGATCACCTTTATCTTATGGTGAAACACTTCTATCCTGATGTGGGGGGTCTCTTCCAGGATGACAATGCCCCCATCCACAGGCCACGAGTGGTCATTGAATGATTCAATGAGACGGCCTTCACAGACACCAGACCTTAACCCATTTGAACCCCTATGGGAGATTTTGGACCCATCTTTAAGACAGCGCTTTCCAACCACTGTCCACAAAACACCAAATGAGGGAATATCCCCAGGAAGAATGATGTTGCAACCATCCAGTAGAGTTCCATAGACTCGTAGAATCTACGCCAAGGCGCGTTGTTCTGGCGGCTCTAGCCAAATGCCTTACTGAGACACTTTATGATGGTTTTTCCCTTGTCACCCGTCTGTATGTATCTAGCTCTTTTTGAGTGACCCCAGCTGTTTTGCCATCTACAGGCAGACGCAGGAGACGACAGGGCGCATGGACACAGCTCTGTGGCTCATTGCCATCACCTTCCTCACCGTGGGATATGGGGATGTGTCCCCCAAAACCAGCTGTGGAAAATTGGTCTGCCTCTTCACGGGAGTCATGGTAACTATGTTTGGATGACAGAAATGTCACATTTTAGCACAGCTGCAAAGCACAGCAGAAAATTAGACTACATAACCTATTGTGTATTTTCCGCAAATGGCTCTACACCTTTGCTGATTGAAGAATCAAGGGCACTGTTAATTATATTCAGGGCTCTTAAACTTTTGATCAGGGAACTTTCCATTACATTTTTGTCATTTAGCGAACAGTCTTTTCCAGTTCCATTTACAGGAGACATTACGGTTAACAATCTTGCTCAAGGCTAGAGAATTACATTTTTTCGCAATTGGTTTCTTGTCAAATTCTTCTTGGGTACTGGTTCATTATTTTGTCATGGATGTCAAAACATATTGGCGTACAGTTGAAGAACCGTGGTATTACTTTGATGGTGAAAGATAGTTGCTGGGTCCATACCACCATCTGCAGTTACATGCCACCCTGTCACTTTCAGACAGTAATGAGATGAAACGGTAGCCGAACGCCTCCTCCACACTAGTCGGATTGCTTGAACAGTGAAAAGGAGAACCTCCCCCAAAGTAGTATCTATTTTTTCTCGTCAAGAGCAGGGGATCTAGTTTCAGGAGTTTCTTTGAACACCTGCTACGTTAGGTTAGGCACATACAGAAGGAATTACATGCCATTCCATGCTAATCCAATACTGGATTTGGCACTAGTCCACTATACTATTGTCCTGTTCTCTCAGCGGTCGGACCGTGTCGTAGGGCATGTTCAGGGAGAATGACCGATGTGTTGATTGTGTGTATTTAAATTTGAGATAAAGGCTGTTGGTTAATGGTTTAGAGAAGTGCATCTGTGTGCCTCTCTGGTACCAGGCACTCTATCACCCCAAACACAGTAGCTAAGGCCGTGGAATACCAACCAGTGTCTATCACACTCTTCTCACACACACTGAAGTAGTAGTTGAGAGCTGGCTTTGCCCCTATAAACCATGTTGTTATGAAGGTGTCTTGTAAACGGAAGTGAGGAGGGGAGACATGGAAGGTTACAGCGGAACGTGGGTTACCGTATAAAACAAAAGCGTTGATAATGTTGAACTTTATTTTCAGAGGACATTTCATACAGAATGCAGCCCCAAGGTGCTTTATGTGATAACAAAATATGACCTTTAATTTGTTGAACGACAAGAGTGGTGTTGTTATGGACACACATATTGTTATGTCTGTGACTCCAGTGCTTTGGTTACACCCATTATCGGGTTCATGAAGTAGAAAAATTGCTCTGAACTAGAAAAAGGCACTGTAAACCTAAGGTTATTACAATGGGAAAAAGAGCAGGGTGGAGAGTATAGGTAGAGGCATCCTACAATACAGTTTGCCTGACAACTCTAACAGAAACATTCTGCTGCTATATTTTTTCTACATTCTTCAGTCTGGCTGCTTCCATTTTGGCGAAAGTACTTTCTGGTGATGCTGCTTCACCCTTCTGTTTTCTGGCTGTGGCTCTGGCCCTGGCTCAGCCCAACCCACCTGTTTCTAGGGCCAATCAGATGTGGTGATTGTTTTGTGATCTAGATGTCACCAAGGATGTGGTCAGATCCAGATTCTGTGGGCGTGCCTATACACTTGACTGGAGCAAGGCGTTTTGGATGCCAGCCAACTGTAGATTGTGAGGGAGAGTAAAAAAGTTAGCGTATTCGTTTTCAATCAGTTAGGCCATGACTATAGCTCTGCCCATTTCCGATCATAGCAGATAAGCAGTGGCAGGTCACAAAACCGGCAGAGGCACGCAACACCTCCCTGACACAGTGGAAAATAAGCTTTCACTCCTTTTTCTCTCCTTCTACTCTTGTTTTTATATGCTTTCCCCTTTTTTAAGGGAAAACTTTCCACAATTTCCATTTTTAGGTGGTTTATTGCCTTTGGCACAACTGGAAAACGAGGGCGTGCCAACCTGTGCCCATGACTTGGAAAAAATATCTAGTCCCTACAGG
The DNA here is from genome assembly GCA_016801105.1 of Esox niger. Lineage (NCBI taxonomy): Eukaryota > Metazoa > Chordata > Actinopteri > Esociformes > Esocidae > Esox > Esox niger. The sequence continues at coordinate 1,028 of JACXGJ010002679.1, read as the reverse complement.
GCAGCTCTCTGGGCCAATGAGTGTAGCGGTTCACCTGTAGGCCATCTGTATTGGAATGGTGATCAGAGTAGAGGGCTTTCCTTATATTATCAGGGGGGTGTGGATGGATCTCTGGGAATTCCCAGATTACACCATAAAATTCACACACATGCCCATGGCAATACAGAGAGTTGACTGATGATGTAAAGGAGACAAAATAGTATTTTGGTAGCTCTTAGATAAAGTACAAAATCTGTGATGAATTGTTCTGCCTTCTAGCATCAACTTTGTGTCCTGACTGACCTGTTGGCATGCTTGCCATTATACTTGCTTTGCTTTATCAGAACTTTATCTTTTTTATTCTTTCTCTCTCTTTCTTTTACTTATGCAAACAAGGGAAGGAAAACAGGTAAAGATCAGTCTTCAATTTTTATTATGAATTTATTAGATTCCACTGTCAATGTTGTTTGAAGTTTGCTTAATTACAGTACAGACTGGCATACAATTGTAAATTAATTACATTAAAACTCCATGTTTTCAGTGATTCTCATTTCTATGACGAGGACCTAGATTACATTTTGTCTAGCTCTGTGACATAATTATCTAGTTCTGGGACACCAGGTAAACACAGACAACTACCAGGTACATTAGAGAAATAGCAGTAATCTGGGCCACAGGCAGTGAGTGGAGAACACTATAGTTTATGTAATCATTTTAAATGTATTCAGACAATTCCGTTTCTCACTGTGACTGGATTTTAGAGTGAAAGTCATTTGGATTCAAACTGGGTCTACATTTCATAGTTCTCTTTTCAGCCATGGCTCTATGCTATTTTCAGAGTAATCCCATTCTATTATATCAGTGCCCAGCTTATTTCCATCTCACTAGTAAAGTCTCACTCCTAAATGGGGAAATCACCATATTAATCTGCAATTCATAGCAAGTCATATTTATGACTTGCTATGAATTGCAGATTAATATGGTGATTTCCCCATTTAGGAGTGAGACTTTACTAGTGAGATGGAAATAAGCTGGGCACTGATATAATA